>JAXGGA010017212.1:17500-24851 GCA_038373865.1 Uloborus plumipes | reverse complement strand
TAAATATGTGCAATAACATACTCCTAATGTAAATAAGTGTCAAAGTTAATCAAAAACAAATTTCATATTATAATATAAAAGTGTTGGTTCCTTAAAATTGATTTTTTCAAAGTTATAGTTTTACATTAAGTTGTAAGTTACCTCCTTCAGTGGTCACATTGCCTTCATAACCCTTTTTTTAATTTAGGTGAAACCTGTAATTCTTTGAAACCTTTGCATGTACATTTATATAGAAATCAACAAATAATTTGTAAAGATTCAGCATTTTGCTCACTTGTTTTGAATATTAAAAAAAATAAATAAATAAAAATAAATAAATAAATAAAAATATTTTTCAAAGTATAGTTATTTATGGATTCATGTATTATTTTTTTCGTTTTTGTTTCACGTAGAGATTGAAGTGAGTAGTCCCAATCTGAGGAAAAATACCCGCTTTGCATTTCCATCTACATATCACTCGAGACGATACGAAAGGAAACGCATTCGTTTGATTAGAATCCGCTGATGATACTAAGAAGTGGAGGAGTTGATATGTACTCCAATTTTCATCATTTTATGCATGCCAATGTGTTTTTTTTTCTTCTTATATATAAAGCAGCTGTGAAAAATTCATGTTTTGTGATTAGGTTTTATAATAAATATGTGCGATAACATACTCCTAATGTAAACATATGTCAAGGGTAATCAAAAGCAAATTTCATATTATAATATAAATGTGTAATTCCTTAATAATCAATTTTGCTTAGTTATAGTTTTACTTTAAGTTGTAAGTTACCTCCTTTAAGGGGTTACATTACCTTCAAAACCCTTTTTTATTTAAGTGAAACCTGTAATTCTTTGAAACCTTTACATGTACACTTATATAGAAATCAACAAATAATTTACAAAAATTCAGCATTTTGCTCACTTGTTTTGAATATTAAAAAAAATAAATAAATAAAAATAAATAAATAAATAAAAATATTTTTCAAAATATAGTTATTTATGGATTCATGTATTATTTTTTTCGTTTTTGTCTCACGTAGAGATTGAAGTGAGTAGTCCCAATCTGAGGAAAAATACTTTCTTTGCATTTCCATCTACATATCACTCGAGAGAATATGAAAGGAAAAGCATTCGATTGATTAGAATTCGCTGATGATACTAAGAAGCGGGGGAGTTGATATGTACTACAATTTTCATCATTTTATGCATGTTTGTGCTAAATGGGAATCTGAGGAAAAATACTCCCTTTGCATTTCTATCTACATATCACTCGAAACGATACGAAAGGAAACGAATTCGTTTGATTAGAACCCGCTGATGATACTAAGAAGCGGGGGAGTGCTATGTACGGCAATTTTCATCATTTTGTGTGCAATTTTCATTGCATGTAATTGTGTGTTTTTTTTCTTATATATAAAGCAGCTGTTTAAAATTCATGCTTTGTGATTAGGTTTATCATAAATATGTGTGATAACGTACTCCTAATGTAAATAAGTGTCGAAGTTAATCAAGTTATGAGCAATACTCATATTTTAACATAAATGTGTTTTTTTTTCTCTAGCCTGTTCACATCAGCCCTTACAAATTCCATTAATTACCGCCCTTTTTTACCCGACTACGGCAAAGCCTAAAGGAAGGATTATGTTTTTTAAAACATATAGTTTCGGCTACAGGCAAAAAATTGACCTATCGTCTAAAAATTGCTTGTTTTGTCATTAAACCGGTTTTTTTTTAACACACATTGGCGTTTTTGGTACCCAAAGTGTTGATCCAGAATGAGGTCCCGATAGATTTGGTCTGTCATGAGTGCAGTTTGAATATGCAGCTGTGTCTTGGAACCCATGATAGTTCCTCCCCAAACGAGCAATCCTACACCACCATAACGTCTCTCAACGATGTTTTCTTGATTGTAAAGGGTACCTGGCTCTCTCCAAAGTAAAATTTGCTGATAATTTCATTGCAAACTGAACCTAGACTCGTCAGAAAACACCACACATGCTCACTGTTGCGATGTCCGTAATGCATGCCCTCCACTTTAGGCTAAGCGAAGGCAACAGTGAATTAGAGTAAGTGGGACACATCTGACAGTCCTACGGGCATACAGTCCAATCTTCCCTAACTGTCTGTAGACTGTCTACCTTGAAACTACAGTCCCAGTAGCTGAAAAGAGCTGACGAGATAGGTCTGAAGCTGTGCTCCGTCTGCTTCTTTTGTTGGCGACTGCCAAATATCGGTCCTCATTCGCAGTTGTCACTCGAGGATGACCTCTGCTGTCACGTCTGCTCACGTTACCTTCGTCTTGGAAGACTTGCCAAAGGCTGAAGATGACACTCTGGGGACTCCGAGTTCCTCAGAACCCCCCTGCTGAGTGCGTCTACATTCCACGAGGCCGATAATTCTACCACGTAGAAAGTAACGAGAATGCTTCTTTTCAGTCATTCCTACGCTGCCAGAGCTCCTAAAGGCTTGTAAAAAGCGTACTAACACTTTTACTTCATTGCCAGCATTTCTTATATGTCACACTCTTTCCTTCTCGTCATTGTGACGCACAATTGGCGTCATCCAGTTGCTTCATGTAATTATGCATATTATTCGTAAAAATGTGTTTGTGAAATGTGAAAATTTATTCATTTTACAATTTGATTTTCTGGTGATTCTGAATTCTCCTTAATTTATGGATATGAGTGTATTTTACGGAATTGTTACAAAGCCTCATACACAGTAAATAAGTGGTACCCGTTTACAAAAATCATAAATCAGTTTTTTTACTCCACTCTATTGTGCATTCATATGCTTTATACTTTGCTTAAGGCGAGTTTTCATGTGGACGATATAACAGCATAAAAAATCAGATTGATTTGGAAAAAAGTCCCACTTAAAATAAACGCATTTCAAAGACATCTAAATATTCTTTTTGTCTCGATAGAAGAGAAAAAAAAAGTAACACGATGTAGTACATTTTTAAAATGCTACATCAAATGAATGCTTTATTTCTATTTTAAGAAACGTTCACTTACTTTGGCGGCGTTTCTTTAATCTTAAGTTTCTTAAGACAACACAGGACTTGTTTTTAGATTGAATTTTTCTTTCTCCTCGTAAAATATATTAAATATTTCTAGAATTATATAGCGGAAAAAATAGAGAAAAAAAAAGATAAAATAAGAGAAGAACAAAATAAAATAAATAAAGATGAGTGGGGATAAAACCTATGCTTCTTTTAAATATATTTTTAACTCCAAATTTACTTGTTATTTTCATTAAGCAAAGCTTGTACATCATTAAAAAAACTGTCAAAGTATTTTTTAACTTGCCCAAAAGCTTTCATCTTGTTAGAGATGGAAAATGTTTTTTTAACAAATAACGTAGCTTCTCTCTTCTTTTGTTGAAAATTAAATGATTTCAGCTCTTACATTAAAATGTCTATTATTTTTTTGGTATTTTTTTTTGTTTAACACTGTCAGTATAACCTTAAAACTCTTTTTTCCGCTTCCTGCAAAAATTAAAGCTTGTAATAAAAATGAAGTGAATCTACTTGCTTTCTTTCGTTAAAATATTTTTGTTTCAGTACATATACAAATGCTTTGGAAAAAACGTTTCCTTATCAAAAATATAATTATCTCCTGGGTTACTATTCAAAAAGTACAAACATTATCCTTACTAACTATATTCCCCATCAACATTTATTAAGAGGTTTTAATGCTTTAAAACATATAATACGCTTAAACATAAAATTAAAACGAGGTATAATTATCAAATAATGAAACATATAAACATATAAAGAGTAATACACATTAAATAAAACCTGATTTCCTAATTTTGACTATTTATATCGTTTTGGGAAAATATTGCGTTTCAAGGAAATTCAATGATACAGTCGACGCTCGTTATAACGACCACACGTTATAAAGACCATCCTAATATAACGACCGGTGAGAAAACCCCAATTGTATCCCAATATACTCTATGTTCTACCTCTTACAGCGACTACTCGTTATAAAGACCGTTTTCTGTAGGACGGAGACGGTCGTTATATCGAGCGTCGACTGTATAAGCCAAATGCTTTGAGGATTGATTGACTGAAAATATTTTTCCTTATCAATCTACTTCCTTCACGTCTTCTTACCTCCTCCAACTTCGTCCCACTCCCATATTTTTTTTTCTATTTTTTACATCTTTGGAATATAAGTTGCGAAAGTGAAAGAAATCCTGAGATTGGAAACATTTTCAGCGGTCGCAGTGCTATGATCATCACAGTGGTATCCCATCGGAGAAATTGTATTTTCCTTATTCCTTTTATACTTTCATCTCTTACATGCAATTCATCAAAGAATGTTTGCAATAAAATGTATTCGTGATTTAATCAGGTTAGCTAAAAAGTGTAAACAAAACAAATGCGTTTTTTTTTCTTTTTTGTATTGTCTTCTTTCAGTTTTCAAAAGAAAAAAATCATTGTTCTTGATAGGAATTATTACAATGTTACTAAAAGCTGAGTTATTTGCAGCGATAAAGGTTTGCTTTTTTAAAATAGTAAAGTTTTAATCATTTAAAAAATAATGAAATTAGTTTGGTTTACTAGAATATAACGCACACAGTGAATGAAAGTGGCACATCTCTGTTTTTAGTAAATTGAATGTTACTCCAATTTAAAAAGTGTCCCTTTGACTCTCGGTGTACGATATGTCGTTTTTGCTACTGTACTCTGGATGTTTTTCATAGCTGTTGTCGATCTAATTGCCAGGAGAGACTAATTGTGGTAAATAATGCCACTCATGTTTTTTTTTTTTTTTTAATGTTGAAGCATAATTCTGAATAATGTTATTTTGCCTTAAAAAAAAATCTTATCTCATCTATAAATTATGAAATACATAGGGTCAGTTAGGTAAATGTTAACATGAGTAGAATTGGTTTTAAATGGTAAGAAATTACATTGTCAAACTTTTGGTATTTTTTGCATCTGTAGTTTTTCATACAGGTAACATATCGAAGATATTCTGACAGCTCAGGGCACCTTAAAGCAATTGAAGGGTCAGGGGGAAAAACCACGGTAGTCCACTTTTTGTTGAATTTAAACTGATGCTACCACCTGTTAGAAAAATAAGTGTAATTTCGTTTAGTATATGCAATATTCGTGAAAAAACACTGTAGTCCATGTATTATTGTCATTTTAGAACAAGTATACTGGGGAAGTTTATGAGTTCGTAAAGTTTAAATTTCGTTTTTCTCAAAATGAATCAAATGTGACTACCGTGGTTTTTCCCCCTGACCCTTCAATTGTTTAGGCTTCATAACTTTTGAAATATGATATTACTCACACTAAAAAAAAAAAGAAAAAAAAATGCAACAGTTTTCTCTGCAGCAAGTCTAAAAAGTGCGAATTAACTGGTTTTAACTAGTTATATAATTTTATTTCAAGGTACTAAAAGCTTTTAAATATGCATATCATCTTCCCTGTAATTTTGGATGTGGAATTTAAGAGTTTCCACTTACTCTGCATGAATTCCGTACTCTGAGGTGAATTTAAAAAAAAATCGTACTTTTTTATTTACTCCTAATATTAAGTTTTCATATAGATTACAATTTTGTGTCTATTTTGCATAAATGCGGTAAATAATTTTATTTCGTTTTGTGTGTAAGCATTCTTTGAAAATGATTTTAGATGTTTAGTCATAGTTTCTCTTAGAGGGTGTAGTAGTTTGAATGCAATGCACAAAATTCAATTGCTTAATTCATCCAAAGAAAAATCAAGGGTCTAAACTTGAAAAATTGAGATTTTAGTTCCTTTTACCATTACGTAACTAAACTTAAGTAATAGCAATTTTAAAAAATCCTGCTATTTTCAGAATTTGGTGCAATAACTACGAGCTGAAATGATTCAACGAAACTATTACCAGTAAAAAAGCTAAATAAAATGTTGAACTCAAACATTAGAAATAGATGTACAAATAAATCAAAAAAGAAAAAACGTATGGGAAACAGACTAAAATGTACTGTAAGAAGCTATGGACGTATGAAAATGTGCTACATACTTATTTATCTTCTATGACATAAGAAAAATTTAATTTACCATATTTTAGTGTAAAACGTCCAGAAGCAACTTCATAAAAATTTTAAACAAAACATAAATACACTAAATTTTATCTTTTGCTCAAAATATAAATACATTTTAATTATTTCCACTTATTTTTCTACTTATTATGTTTTCTATTTATCTGCTGTATTTTTAAAAAATTAAAATTCATTAATTAAAAGAAATATATTTAGTATTTTATGATGATGTCAAATCAAATGTATGGTCTACTTAAATCCTAACTCAAACTAGTAAATTAGTATCTTCAAGATTTGTTCAGGTTACTTAGAGGGAATTTCATGTCGATTTAGAATGATTAAGTAGTCAGATCAGAGTTAATACCAAGGAGTAATTAAAACGAGATTAACTTCGGATAACATAAATGTAGGTTTAGAAGACAAATTGGTTTTCTGAACTAAGTCTCAACTATTTCAATGATTTAGTCGTAGTTACCAATGAATTTGTACTTTCAGGAATCCTAAAAGTTTAAGCATTGTGTTGAGGTAATGGAGCAAGAAATTTTGAACGAATAGCCTGGAAAAAGAAATATAAAGTGATTGCTAAAAACAAGGGGCCGGGGTCGCTATACACGGAGCAAAACAAGATATAACAGAGTGGAGTCATAAAGTCACATTTTAGAAAGAACAAGTTTATGAGTTTATGTAGACTCGTATGCTTTAAATTTGGGAAATTTTTATACACTATTTTTAACAAAGTTGTAAACGCCAAAATTCAGAATATGTGTCTCTAAAATGCACCATGACCTTCTTGAATTAGAACAACATAAGAAAGAACAGAAACTAATACACTCAGGCACATTGAAAATAGCAACCCAAGAAGAAATCGTCGGATTGAAATGATATTTAATACACATTATGATACAGATGAGAGATTTGCTTGGTCTCAAAATCAAGACAATTGAACGAATACAGGGTGTGCAAGGACACAAATACAGAACAACTTCAATAGATATATTAAATTTCATTTCAATCCGATGATTTCTTCTTGGGTCGCTATTTTCAATGGGCCTGGGTGTATATTTAAACTGTACAGTTCAAAAGACACAATCTTAACTGTACAGTTAAACTGTACAGTTAAGATTGTGTCTTTTATATTAATACCAAGCAGTCTGATATTTCCGCATACTTTTTATGCCCTATGTCCACTGCAAGAAATCCATTGACATGAAATATGTGTCGATCAAATGTATTTCCTTGCGAAATCCGCCCACAACCACGATTATGACTAATTCATAAGATTTTTTCAACAAATTTCCTGTTTGGTACTGCATTGTGAATC
>JAXGGA010017212.1:0-10000 GCA_038373865.1 Uloborus plumipes | reverse complement strand
GCCTCCTTCAGCTGTAGAAATGCATCCTCGCATTCCTTGGACTATTCAAATTTTTGTTTGCTCTCCGTCAGCTTATGCAAAGGTCGCGCAATGTTGGAAAAACCCTTCACAAACTTCCTGTAGTACGTGCAGAGCCCCAGGAAACTTCGCAGCTGATGGACATTTTCAGGACGGCTCCAACTCTTGACTGCTGATACCTTATCTGGATCTGTTCGTACACCTTCGGAAGAGATAATGTGACCAAGGTAGTTCACCTCACGGCGGAAAAAAATTACATTTGGACGGGCTTAACTTCAGGTTGGCTTCCTTTAGCTTCTGCAGCACCTTCCTAAGATTAACCAAATGCTCCTCAAAACTGCGTCCTATGATGATGATGTCGTCCAAGTAGACAAGACAGGATTCATAAGAAAGTCTTCGTAACACTGACTCCATAAGACGCTCGAACGTGGCTGGTGCATTGCAGAGGCCGAACGGCATCACTTTAAACTGCCACAAGCCTTGTCCGGTTGTAAACGCCGTCTTCTCTCGGTCGTCGGGGTGTATCTCCACCTGCCAGTAGCCGCTCTTTAAATCCAGAGTCGAAAACCACTTGTGTCCGGAAAGGGTGTCCAGTGTGTCATCGATCCGTGGAAGAGGGTAACTGTCCTTCTTGGTGATGTCATTCAGGCGTCGGTAATCAACACAAAATCTGGTGGAGCCGTCTTTCTTTCGGACCAAGACGATAGGGGATGCCCAAGGACTGGATGAGGGTTCGATGACGTCATTCTCCTGCATCTCTTTTACGAGGATCTCAACCTCTTCCTTTTTGGCGAACGGTAGTCGTCTTGGATGCTGCTTGATAGAGTTATGATCTCCAGTGTCGATCCTATGCTGCGCTAAACTCGTGCGACCAACATCTTCGGGTGTAGATGAAAACACCTGCTTGAAGTCGTCCACCAATTTTTCCGCAGCGTATCTTTGATCCTTCGATAATGCTGCACTCCCAATTAATTTCGAAGTCAAGGATTCGGAAGACACAGTCTCGGAGGAATCAATTCTTCTGATGATGCAGTTTACGGGAGTACAAGTTGCCAACACTTCTCCTTTCTTGATATTCCTCGGTCTTTCACTTACATTGGCGACTCTCACAGGAACTGCATTCCTTGAAAGGTCCACAAGCGTAGATGCCACTAGTACTCCTTTTGGGCTATTATTCTGGTTAGGATATTCAATGAGGCCGAATTTAAAGCTGTTGTTTTCCTTGAGGGAGCCAGGTATTAGTATTTCTGATCTTGGGGGAATCAATAAATCTGTTTGGGCTATTATTTGATGAGCGGATTTTAAGTTATTTTCAGCATTGAAAATTGCTATGTCTTCCCTCATCGAGTGCAGCTCATTATTTTTAAGGTCGATAGAAAAATCAAATTTTCTCAAAAAGTCCAGTCCGAGAATGAAGGGATCTGTAATGTCAGCGACGAATGCCGTGTGATGGTAAGTGGCACTTCCGAACATTATTTCTAAGTTCACTTTTCCTTCAATCTCAATTTTGTCACCTGTCACAGTTTGAAGAGTAACGCAGGGCGGCGTCCATAAGATCTTGAGTCCAAATTGACGAGCCACATCAGTCTTAATAATGGTAACGTTGGCTCCTGTGTCCACAATCATTTCGCAGGGAAACCCATTCACATAAGCGTAAATGAAGAGTCCGTTGCAGCCGCCACTTCTTGGGGAAATCTGGAAAACTTTGGGAGACTTCTTCTTTTCTTGGCGAGCTTCGCAGTTCTTTCGTACGTGGCCCTCACCGCCACATTTCCAGCACTTCAGTGGTTGTTTACTTTGGTCCTTGTGAGCCGTAATCTTCTTCAGGGTCCCCGAGAGCTCTTGGATTTGTCGCTTAATTTCCAAGAGACAAGTTGAGTTCGAATCCGGAGCACGCACTTCCACGCCCCTGATTGAATGGCGATCTTTGCGGGACGTTTGCTGTGCAGCCTCGAACTTCATTGCGTAGACCAGACCGGATTTAAGATCTTTAATGTCCGCCATCCGGAGAGCCGTCTGAATTTCTGGATTTCGCACTCCATCTATGAAGTAGTTCAGGGCCAGGCTATCGCGAACACCCGAAGGACAGTCCGAGAAGGCGAGATGGGAAAGCCTCTCAACGTCTGCTGCAACACTTGCAAAGTCTCTCCATCCCTCTGGAGTCTGGATTTCAGCTGGAGTTGGCTGAATTCTTTTTGGCATACTTCGCCAAAGCGAAGCTCCAAGGCCGATGATAAGGCTTCGAAGTCACAGAGCTTGTCCTCTGGGAAGGTCTGTAGTATTTCAGCTGCATCCCCTCTCAGCGAGGCTGCAAGTTGACAGGCTTTCGTGGAAGAATCCCAGGAGTTTGCTTCTGCAACGATGAGGAACTGCTTCTTGTAAACATTCCACGAGGTCTTCCCATCAAACGTGGCCAGTTTGATGGATGGACGAGAAGTTCCAGCTGCAGCTACACAGTCACTTGAGTTGTTGCAGGATGCTGATAACTTTGATTCAAGTTCTTTAATTTTCTTTTCCACATGGTTTTCTACTGTGGTGATTCGATCTTCTAGAGCCTCCACTTTATTTTCCATGTTGGTAAATTTAGTTTCCACCAAACTTTTCATTGACGTTAAATCGCTTTTAATTTCTTCAGCTAGATCATTTTTCAATTGTTCTTGATTAGTTGCCAGATCAATTCTTTAATTGTTCTTGATTCGCAGCCATGTCATTTTTTAATTGTTCTTGATTCGCAGCCATGTCATTTTTTAATTGTTCTTGATTCGCAGCCATGTCATTTTTTAATTGTTCTTGATTAGTAGCCAGTTCATTTTTTAATTGTTCTTGATTAGCAGTCATGTCACTTTTAACAGCGTTGATCGCATCAAGGAGTTTTTGCAGTTGTTCCTCCATTGCTCGAGTAATCACCATAAAATTCCGAAGTCAAAAAGTCCTTAGGAAGAAAAGTCCGAAGTTCACAGGTAATTCCAAGAAAGTCCTTGAAGATGCCCCACGTTGGGCGCCAAAATTGTAACGAGTCCGTAGCACCTTCAACTTTCTTCAAATGAGCATTCCAATCTTGAGGAAGTAACTATAAATTTATTTACAAGTATTTACACTATTTACAATATGAGCAGGAAACAATTGCTAAACATCCAGCAATTAGGTAGCAAAACAGTACACTGTACTCTCAACAGTAACTCAGCACCACGTATCAAACGTGAACAGTAATTAAGCAATTACAAAAGCAAAACAACCATTCGCCAAGCGAACGAAAACGAGTCACCAGATCAAATCTGAAAACAACTGACTGACTAAAAACTGTGTTCAAGGCTATTTATACTCGGAAGGAACATTCTAGCAAAATCCGGAGCATTCTGTTTCATTCATAACATTACGTAATCCATTCAAGAAACTTCTAGTAATAAAAAGAAAAAGAAAAAAAGAAAACACTCCGAGCGAAAAATGTCTTCACGCTTATTAAATGCAGGGCAAGTGTAAAAACTACAAAACGTTACAGGGCCGGTATACAAGTGATAAAAGTGATATCTTCAGATACTTTTGCAACATGACGTCAGATAAAACCAAAACTAATGAAAATGATGCAAGGCAGGAAAAACAACAACTATTTACAAGATTTGTAACAATATATATATATATATATATATATATATATATATATATATATATATATATATATATATATATATATATATATTATATATATATATATATATATATATATACTAGTTTACCCAGCAAACGTTGTTTTGCCATATAAATAATTTCCTAGTAATTTCTAGTGTAGACAAAAAATAGCTTACTTATTGTAAGTATGTATGTATGCCCCAAAGCAGAATACTTAGTGATGTTCTGCAACGCAAAATTATTTGCCCAAAATTGTTCTGCAAGATAGATTTATGCATTATATATTTATTATCGTCAAAATACACTGGCGGAAAAAAAAATCCCAACACCAAGAAAAAATTGCCGTAGAGTAATGAAATTTGGGTAATGCAACTGTCTAGTTAACATGTTTAATTGATTAAATGTACAAGATCACTGGCTAATTTAAGCTCAAGAAAACGCTGTGCAAATGTGAAATTATGTTAATTTAATAGAGGGTGTAACCTCCAGAATTTTGAAGGCAAGCCTGCAAGCGTGCATGCATTATGTCATACAGGTGCCGAATGTCACTTTGTAGTATGGAGTGCCATGCTTGTTGCACTTGTTGTGTCAATACTAGGACCTTCATTGCTGACTGTGGATGATGCTCGAGGTGCCATCTCATGATATCCCATACGTTATCAATTGGAGACAAACCTGGTGATTTTGCAGGTCATGGTAACATGTCAGCACTCTGTAGAGCACATTGCGTTACAGCAACGATGTGAGGGCGAGCGTTATCCGGTTGGAAAACGCCCCCTTGAATGCTACTCATGAAGGGCTGTACTACTGGTTAAATTAACAGACTGACGACAAATTTTCAGTCAGTGAGTTTGGGATAACCACAAGAATGCCCCTGCTGTCGTAGGAAATTGCTCCAGAGACGATAACTCCAGGTGTGAGTCTCGTGCGTCTAGGCCGTAGACCGCTTGGATGCAGGCGGTCCCCTGGCCTCCCTCTGACCAATATACAGCCACCACTGGCACTAATTCAGAATCTGTTTTCATCAAAAATTACAACAGATCTCCACTCCGACCTCCAGTGAGCTCTGTAGTGGCACCACTGCCGTCGGAAAAGGCAATGGTTTGCAGTCAATGTAATACCGGCTACAGGCTGCCTGGCTCGGAGCTGTCCTTGAAGTAAACAGTTTCTCACCGTTCCTTGGGTCACGACGGTACCAACTGCAGCTCGAATGTCAGCCGCAGATGCAGTACGGTGCGCCACAGCCGTACGCAAGATTCGGCGATTTTCCTTCTCAGGCGTACCACGTGGCAGCTCGGAACTCGATCTTCTTGAGGTAGTACCATCCCTTGCCCATAGCTTCCAATAATCATGCATGGTGGAAACATTTCCACCAAAGTCTTTCTGCAATATCGCGAAATGAAAATCCACCTTCTCGTAGCCAATTTGTACGACCTCGTTTAAACTCGGTGAGCTGTTGATAATGGCTTCTTCGTTTTCTTAAAGGTATTCCTGGCTAACAGGAACGTAATTCGTCAAATTTCACGGAAAAATAATACACACGAGCTTCACAACACGCTTTTAAAACAAGCCTTATTTGCATGTTCTGAGCGACGCCAGCTGCGCCACACTTATGCGCGGAACACGAAATTTCAATCGATGTCATCTTTCAGTTGTATAAACACGCCTACCAAATTTCATTTATTTGACACAAGTCTTTCTTGATGTTGGGATTTTTTTTTCCGCCAGTGTATCACCAAAAAGTGTTTTTTTATTTTTCATGTAATGTACTGCAATTTAGAATTTAATGAAACTCAACCAAATTGAAAAAAAAAAAAAAAAAAAAAAAAAAAAAAAAAAATATATATATATATATATATATATATATATATATATATATATATATATATATATATATATATATATATATATATATATATATATATATATATATATATATATATATATATATATATATATATATATATATATATATATATATATATATATATATATATATATATATATATATATATATATATATATATATATATATATATATATATCAGATTGAATGCAATTGTTTATTTTATTTCCAAAAGGTTTGTAACAGAGTGGACAATTCGAAACATAGAAAAACTAGGGACATGGATAAATAATAGTGTTTTTTGGGGAAATTATTTTTCATTTACGTAATATAAACTGCAGAAATGGTGTCAGAAGCATTTTTGTGCACTGCAGTGTCATTTATTTTGTTGTTACATTTCAGTTTAAAATTATAGCAATTTGAAGTTGGGACATGTCATTTTCTCCTTCTTCTGACAAAGATAATTTTTGTTGTGTCTTTTCTAAATGGATTATGCCTAATCAATTGATACTTGATGGCACAAAATTAAATAGAGAACCAATAAAAAATACACTTAATGGGTGGTAGTTATTAAAATTTATTTAAAAAAAATTCTAAAGTCTCAGACATGATTTGTACCATTTTCGTTGGAATAACCCATATATGCTTGCGTACTTACATGCTGTCTTTGTGATTTTTTTTTAAATCTTGTGTCCCCTCGATTCTTGCGTAGGAAAAATTATTTTAAATCATAATTTGTTCTGTAAGATTCGTCACAGCAGTTCTGCGGTCAAAACGTAATGAGAACTTTAAGCGAACACCCCCCCTCCCGCCATTTATTGATGAGTAACGATTTATCGTTTTAAAGAAAATTTGAAAAGCTAATTTGTTCTGGCAGTTTCGTTGCTGAAGCCTGCGCCCCTCGATTCTCTCAACAGGAAGAGTTAATAGTTTTAAACATCATTTGAATAACTGATAATGCACTGCAAGTTTCGTCTCTGAAGTTCTGTGGCCAAAATGTGAAAGACCGCGAAACTTCAGGCGAGTACCCCCCCCCTCCCTCCCACGATTCTCTCACGAGGAAAAAATGTTTTGAACATTGTCGAATATCTATTTTGTACCGCAAGTTTCGTCACTAAAGTTCTGCGGATAAAATGTGTAGGCCCGTAGAATTTCAAACGAAGCCCGTTTTCCCGCGATTCTTTAACACGAAAGAATTAATTATTTGAAACAAAATTTGAATAACTATAGTTTGTACTGCAAGTTTCGTCACTGAAGTTCTGCGGATAAAATGTGTAGGCCTCCCGCAGAACTTCAAACGAATCCCGCTCCCCGTGACTCTTTAACGCGGAAGAATTAATTGTTTTAATTGAAAAAGTATTTGTACTATATGCTTCGTCACTGAAGTTCTGCGGCCAAAATGAGAAAGTTCGAAGAATTTCAAGCGAAGCTTGCGTCCCCGCTATCCCCTCATGAGGAAACATGGTTTTAAACATAACTGAATATCTAATATATGCTACGAAGTGTCGTCACTGAAGTTCTGCGGATAAAATGTGAAGACCTGCAAAACTTCAATTGAAAACCTGCGCCCCTGCGATTCTCTTGTGAAAAAATTGTTTCAAACATAATTTGAAGAACTGATTTGTGTACCTACCGCAAGCTTCGTCACTTAAGATCTGCGGCCAAAATGTGGAGGCTTGCAGAATTTCAAACTAAAAGTTTGCGTCCCCGCTATTATCATGCGGAAAAAATAATCGTTGGAAACATTATTTGAATAACGAATGTGCACTGCAAGTTTCGTAGTTGAAGTTCTGCGGTCCAAGTAAGAAGGACTGCAGAACTTCAAACGAAGGCAGCGCAAGTGTCATCACTGAAGTTCTGCGGAAAAAACAGGAAGGTCCTCAGAAGCTCAAGTCAAGTCGTCCGCACGTCTCCTGTGGTCTATATGGCAATTTTCACGGCACTGGCTACGGCTCCGGTATTATTGCCTGCTGCTCTGCGAGACATGGGCTACGAACGAAGCGTTTTTTTTTTTTTTTTTTGCTTTCGAACGATAACTTTTTTTTTTTTTTTTGCGCGCGCGCTTTCGAACTATAACGTTTTTTTTTTGGTTGTTCAATTTTGAACAGAATTGTTCTGCAGCCCCGATGTATGTTCTGCGACGTACGTCGCCGATTTAGCAGTATTCTGCTTTCGGGTATGTATGTATGGTAGAATGTGTATATTGTATGTATGTAAGAATGTGGTATATGCGTGAAATAAGCATGGAGCGCTGTGAACGATGAGGGAATATAAAAATAACAAAAGGCAAACATTATTTTTAAGTTATTATAATTTATTCCTTAAAATTATATATCATTAATTAAACAATTACGACAGTAACACTATTAAACAATATCAATCTCTTAATGCTATAGCGTAGACAATATTTTTTGTTAGTCCATCTTTAGCTAACACAAACCAACTGGATGGTTTACCCACTCGAGAGCATGCCACGTATAATTGTCCGTGTGAAAAACATGGTATTCTCAAATCTAAGCCACAAACAGACATCGTTTGACCTTGGGATTTGTTGATAGTCATTGCAAATGCCAATCTAATCGGAAACTGAATACGTTTGAATTGAATTGGCACATCTGTAGGTATAATAGGAATCCGTGGTATGAGTATATTTTCACCTCTGAACTTGCCATTTAAAATCCTGGCTTCGATCACGTTTTTCAATAATTTTTGAATGCCTAATCGCGTACCGTTGCACAGCCGGAGCTGGTTCAAATTACGAAGCAAGATAATTGGAGATCCAACCTTTATTTTTTAAAAATTTGTGTCACTTTAATGGTCGTTCATACCCTCCCCCCCCTCTTGCAGTGAAAAAAATCTTTATACAGCAGATTTCGCCTAATAACTCAACACTCATGGTGTTTGATACATTTTATTTGTTTGTAATGATGTTTTTTGGTCACAACCAATATGAAAATCACAAAAAATAGTTACTTTAATTTTTAACATATATTTATCTTCTTCAGAATTTTTGACTTTTAATTTTACCTTGAATTTGACGTAAATGCAAGGTATAAAATACAGAATTTTATAAAGGTACAAAAATTAACGTAATATAATTGATAGTGTATATAATTTTTGAAAAAATAATATAAGTGCCGCAAATCAAAAACCATTTATTGCCACAATCGATTCAAAGCCCCCAAAAATGGCGCAAACGTCCATAAGAAAATTCTACAGCATCGAAGGACCCCATTGCCAATTTTAACAAAGATCCGACCAAAACTGTCATTTTGTACTATAAAAAAATATGGGGTAGATCCCCATGAGGGGATGTACCTGCATAAGGACATTACAATCATTAAAATCATTCAAAAAAAAAAAAAAAAAAAACCATGCAGCTGTTCGAAAAAATCCTTGCGGGCCTGGATTCGATCTCATTCCATCAGGAACTTCAACCTGACGCGCATAACCACTTGACCATCGGGTCGCTCATTGAAGTAAGGATTTACGATAACACATATTGTTTTAAATGACATGAAATGTTAGTTTTTCGATCATAACTTTTTTTCTAGTGAACAAATATCGTCATATGAGTACATGGTACCTAAGTTACACCATCTCCTATCGATTAAAAAAAAATCGTCCAAATCGGTTCAGTAGATCAGATGTTATGTGCGAACAAAAAAAATTTAGGGGTGGACTACCCCTAACATTTAGGGGGATGAAAAATAGATGTTGGCCGATTCTCATAGATACTGGATAAGCACAAAAAATTTCATCAAAATCGGTCAAGCCGTTTCGGAGGAGTATGGCAACGAAAACTGTGACACGAGAATTTTATATATTAGATATATATATATATATATATATATATATATATATATATATATATATATATATTATATATATATATATATATATATATATATATATATTATATATATATATATATATATATATATATATATATATATAGTATATATATATATATATATATATATATATATTACATGCCTGTGTGTGTGTGTGTGTGTGTATTTAGAAAATTGCTGTTTAAGTACGGTTATTGGATTCAAAGCTGATCAAGGTGAAACATCTACGTCAGCTGCGGAAAGTTTGCGATGCATCGAAAAATCTCCCTCCTTATTTTAAATATTGATATTTTGATGTTTCGTAATCACCTCACGTTCATGGGAAAAGAAGATATTCAATGGAAGTAAAATTACCCATTTTATTTTTTTCTCTTTGGTGTACATGTAACTGGCAGTACGGTACGTAAAAGGATTCATTTGAAAGAGACCGCAGTGAACTCCCAGTCATGTAGCATATACAAATATTTATATTTACTCTCTAAAATCCCCCACTGATGTTAATTTTACTGTAAATATTGCATTTAAAAGATGCCATTACTCATACTTCGCACATTTTACCTTTTTAAATAAATCTCATTTTTCTCATTGAATGTATTTATAATGATTTATAAAAATGTATTTTTTAGTGTGTTGAAAAAAAAATTAGAATATTTAT
>JAXGGA010017211.1:0-24852 GCA_038373865.1 Uloborus plumipes | reverse complement strand
TGATAAGCTTATTAGTAAAATTGAGCTACATAATTAAGCTGCATTGAATTTGTGAATTACTGGAAACATTAAATCTGTACTATGCACTTAGTGTCATTTAGGAACGGCTATATTTTGGACTGGAAACATTTTGGACCGGCGGCCTTTCGGACCGGCGTTATTTTGGACCGGCGACATTTTGGACCGGCGACCTTTTGGCCCGGCGACCTTTTTGACCGGCGACATTTTGGCCCGGCGACATTTTGGACTGGCGACATTTTGGACCGGCGACATTCTGGCCCGGCGACATTTTTGACTGCCGACATTTTGGCCCGGCGACATTTTTGACCGGCGACATTTTGGCCCGGCGACATTTTTGACCGGCGACATTTTGGCCTGGTGACATTTTTGACCGGCGACATTCTGGCCCGGCGACATTTTGGCCCGCGACATTTTGGGCAGACGATATTTTGGACCGGCGACATTTTGGCCCGCGACATTTTAGCCCGCGACATTTCGGCTCGGCGACATTTTGGACCGGCGACATTTTGGCCCGCGACATTTTAGCCCGCGACATTTTAGCCCGCGACATTTTGGCTCGGCGACATTTTGGACCGGCGACATTTTGGCCCGCGACATTTTAGCCCGCGACATTTTGGCTCGGCGACATTTTTGCCGCGACATTTTGTCCCGCGACATTTCGGCCGCGACATTTTGACCCCAAACGCATCCATATTTGAGCGCAGTGTTGAATCTAAAAGAGGATCAATGCCACTGCTTCACCCTCCCCCTTCCTAAACTAGAGCCCTTGATCTCCCCAACGTCTTCTAAGATTATCTTACATTTCGGTTTAAGGCCTCAACCTCTACAAATTTCTCTGATTTCACCTCTTCCGAACGTCAATTAAAATCGTCTAAGATTTCATTTTTCGAACTATTTCGAATAATTTCTGGTAGAAAGTCTCTTCACTCCATCTCTTAGCCTGAAGTCATCAGAGATAGCGTTTTTAAGAGCTAATTTAGAGAAGATTCTAATGAAGAGTCCCGAGCGAAATCCCCGTCCTTTAACTTAGTGAATAGTAACCAACAATTGGAATTTTAGAACTTCAATTTAAAAAAAAAAAATCCGAAATCCAATCGGAAATGTGTAGTTGTGAATCTTCAAATAAAATAAATAATATTTTTTTGTCTATCTCATTTTTCTTATTGTTATGTGTATGAGAAAGCATTTTCATAAAACGCTTGTATTGTGAAATAGAAAAACAGCAGGAACTACTTATATCTGTTATTGCTAAAAAAAAGTTAATTTAACATTTTTATTTGATTTTGATAACATTTTGTTAGAAGCGATATCGCAATAGTACCATTTTGATCCCATTGCAAACAGTTAAATCTCTCTTTAATTTTAGCGTAAGAAAAGTAAAACATTGTTTTCAAATAAAAAATAAGTTAATATAGTTATTTTAAATAGCTCAAAATATTAGTTGCAATCATTTCGATCATTGAAGGGGCAAGTGGATAAAGGTGATATGTGACAATTTTGGAAAAACTTACTTTTTATCATGGCTGAAGGTGATACAAAATAATTTTTTTTTTTTTTTTTTGAAAGCTTTTTCTAGAAATTTAAAAAAATTGTCACATATCACTTTTATTTACTTGCCCCTTTAATTGTGTTTGTGAGTTAACACAATTGAACAGTTACTAATTTGAAATTGTGTAAATCGGCGAAAATCAAATGTCACATATCACCTTAATCACTTGCCCCTTCAATTATAAAACGTAAAAGACCAATAAGAAACAGCAAAAATGAAAGTCGTCGGTTTCGGTTTTGTTTTTACTCTAATCTGTCTAGTAAGTATGATTTCTTAATAGTATCTATTGACTTTATTTTTTTTATGAATGATCGTATTGTTGATATTTGGGGTCGTAAATAGCTGCTGATTTGGATCAGGACTGAACTGGAGCGAAACCGGACCTTATCTGCTCTATGCCAGATAAAAAATGGAAGTACGTCCAGCTGAAAACATTCAATGGAACAGGACTTCAACATCTTATGTTAACAATAGTAACTACTGAATGTGTGTTCGTGATAACAAATGCATTTAAATGATTCCTGATTCAGAATGTAGACTTTTACTGAAAATTTTAAACTGACTTGTGCTATCAGAAAAGTGGAAATTTTGATGAATTTTCTAACTTTGTCTAACAGCTTCGACAAAATAGTGTTTCAAAAGAATCAGTTCCACTTCAACATCCGGTATTTGCTTAAATAACTACTGACTACCTACTCATGATAGCCATTACATTTTAATCATTTCTCATTCGGAATGTATTTGACTTTTACTGAAATGTAATTATGAATATGCTATTGACTTGCGGTATCATAAAAGTGCTCAGTAATGAAGATTTTCAGGATTTTGTCATTGTCAACAGCTTCAGAGAATTGTTGTCAACATCTGGTGCTAACTAAGATGGCTACTAAATATGATTCTTATAAATACTATTGAATTTAAATGATCTGGTATGCTGAATGTTGACTTTTACTGAAATTCCTTGTTGGTGTTTCATGGATTTTCATATCTTCGTCCCACAGCTTCGACTAAATGCTTTTTGTCCAAGGACCAGTTCTACTTCAACGTTTGATGTCAACTAAAATAACTACTGAATGTGTGATTATGATAACTATCGGATGAAACTAATTCCTTATTCTGAATATGGACTGTTACTAAAATTCATTATTGGTGCTTGTTGTCTAAAAGTGCTCAGATTCATGAATTTTCATATTTTTGTCAAACATCTTCGATTAAATGGTTTTTCCCGACTAAAATAACTACCGAATGTGTGATTATGATTACTATCGTATTCAAGAAATCTCTTATTCTGAATGTGTTGCCTTTTTTGAAATTTATTATTGACTTGTACTATCATAAAAGTGTTCGGTTTCATGGATTTTCGCGTCTTTGACAAACAGCTTTGGCAGATCAGCATTTCCCAAGAATCAGTTCCACTTCAACATCTGGTGTTATCTGAAATAACTACTGAATGTGTGTTCATGATAGCTATTGCATTTAAATCATTTCTCATTCTAAAGGTATTTAACTTTTACTGAAATTCAATATAGGCTTGCTGCATCATAATAGGGTTCAGCAAATGAGCAGGGTTCAAATGGTCTTTTGCAGAAAAGCTAAAGTTTGGGGAAAAGTTATAGCAGAATGCTAAAATGTAACACATTCACGTATCTTTCTAAATGCTTTAATGTGTTTCATCTTTAGTCAAAAGCTAAATTCAAAATTCAGTCATAACATCTTTAAAAAAAGAAAAAAGAAACAAATACAACTTTTTTATTTTTTGAAAAAAAAAATCTTAGATTATACTTATTAATTGAGATTCCATGAGTTTTGCTACGTTACAAGTCCCTCCCATAATAATACATTTCTTAGAGAGGGTGATGTTGAGATTAAGGATTGTTGAATATTAACTAAAGCACCTAAGCTAAGATTTCATTTAAAGTCGACTTTCGCATGCGCTTGCTTCCTCTCTCGAATTGTTCATTATTTCTTTCCTTCCTTTATTTATTTATTTATTTAGCAAAGAAACGAAGTTACTAAAGTAATATTTGAAGGTGTGTGGAAATGGGTAAAGGGAGGGGTAAATGGGAAAATAGGCTCGTTTAGTTCTTGACGGAATTTCTTGGTTTTTTTTCCTTCACAACTTCTTTTTGAATCTTTTTAACGACTGTCATTTGAAATATGATTTTAATTCACGACAGATAATTCGCTAAGTTTAGCAAATATATTTAACTAATTTTTATTGTAATCTTTTCATTTCCTCATAACACTTAAAAATTTTTTCGTTCCTTACTATTTTTTGCTTTAATTGAATCTTTGTAACTTCAATTCTGTTTAAGCTATTGAAAAACTGAGTGCTTTTCACATGACTGTGATTTTTTTTTCTTTGCCTTTTTACTTTTTGGAGCGAATTAATCTATTTCTTTCCATATCGGATATTGAGCTCGGCTCTAGGGTCAAAGTCAATGTTCCAAACAACTAGATCATGTGGGATTGTTAGTTTTACTCTAAAAATAACATTGTTAAATATGCCACAATTCTTTTAATTTTTCATACTCATATTTGCTCCCCCCCCCCCCCCAATTGAGTGGTTTCAGCTCAATAACAGTTCTCAATTTTCTTTTCTCTACTGGAGGAACCTGATTAAAACAGAAAATATTTTAGAGACAGATGCTGTAAGGATGATTCTCACAAAACATGACAAAATGATTTTTAAAATCTTCAAAAGTAAAAGTTGTTGGAATAGATCTAAATGATTTTATATTGAAAATATATATGCTAACTAGTTTTATAACATGGCGTTGCCCGGGTGTGTATTAATACAACATAGCATTCAGAAAAGAAAAAATAAATTTGAAGTTAGTTTATTTCTCGTCTTAAAGGTTTATCTTTAGGCTTGTTTTTCAAAAACCAATATTAAAATCCTCTCTATGCGAATTCTAGTGCATCAACAGTTCTCAATTCAGTCCACATGGTTGTCAGTCTCTGTGCCAAGTGTGATAAATATAAGACAAAAACTGTACATATTTGCATAATTAGCAAACATGAAATATATCCGCATGAGAGTGCAAAAGTTGCATCAATTTAACCCGCCAAATTTAAAACATAAACTATTCATTGTTCCCACCTTTAAAGTAAAAATTATATTAAAGCAAAAATTAATTTATTTCTCATCTTAAAGGCTTATCTCCCTTACAGACGTAACTGTCGTCGAATTAAAAATATTTGAAATTCAAATTTTTGAATATTTTTTTAAAGTCCAAAACTCCGCCCATGTGATTTCTAGTGCATCAAAGAACCTCTGGCCCAAGAGTGGTTAAAATCTGGAAGAAAAACAGGATTCACGGAAAGTTCACAAAAAAAAAAAAAAATAGCATCAAGTAAAAGCGAAAAAGTATGAGGTTTTTAATCCACATTTTTGCATGAGGACTAAAAAAAGCTCGCAAAAATTAGAATTAAATATCCATAATTTTATCAAGTTGTATGCTTAGAGGTTCATGTCGATTACAAATATAGGCCTAGAAAGGCCATTTTCTGATTTTAAAGGCTATTTTATTATTGCAACATACCTCTTATTTGGTTGAATTCAGTCCACATGGTTGAGGTTGTACAAAAAGTTCTAGGTACAAACTCCCAAAAGAACTTAATTATCACGGAAAGTTCACAGAAAAGTAGCACCAGCTAAAAGCGAAACATGTATAAGGCTTTTAATCCATGTTTTTGCATAATTCCTCTGCTAGGAGGATAAGAAAAAAATTTTCTGTATCATACATATTTTGTGCCAAATGAAAACCTGAATTATAATTGTTTTGGACTTATTTCATGCTAAAATGAAATAGGTGAGCCTTGAAATGAAAATTCATTGTTTTAATTTTAATCTTTGTTGGAAAAGGTTAATATTTAAATACCATAAATTTTATTAATTTGTAACCTAAAAGCTCATGTCGATTAAAAAAATAGGCCTAATAATAGGCTAGATTCCTATAAAAAGGTCATTTTTTGACAAAAAACTTGAATTTGAGCTTTTTAGATTTTTTAAAATTTCAAGACCCAGCCTATGAGAATTCTAGGGCATCAAGGAACCTCTGTGTCAAGTTTGATGAAAATCTGACGCAAACTGTGGATTTGTATAAGAGAACAAGTATACAAACAAACAAACATTCACTCAATTTTATTAGCCTACTTTCCCGTTAAAAATGAAAGAAAGACGAAAAAAGTAGTAAAAGTAGCTTAATGCATCTAAAAAATGTCGCCAAGTCCAAAAAATATCGCCAAGTTAAAAAAAAAAATATCGCCAAGTCCAAAAAATATCGCCAAGTTAAAAAAATAATAAGGTAAAATGAATATCGAAAAATTAAAAATTTGAAAGTAGGGTATTGAGATGGGGGTGTTGAGGGGGGGGGGGTATTTTGGGTATTGAGATCGGTCGGTCGGTCGGTCGGTCTGTCTGTCTGTCCCCCCCTTAATAACTTTTGAATGAACATTCCGATTTTGACAAACTTTTTTTTGTTGGAAAGATCTCAGCGAGTACAGCTCATTCCCATATTTGATTTTTCGATTTGAACAATTTTTGGTTCAACTTTGAACCGTTCAAACAACCTGTCCCGCGATGCTAACTTTTAAGTGAACAGTCCGATCTAAACAAACTTTTTTTTGTTCGAAAGATCTTTTCAAGGATATTTCATTCCCGTATTTACATTTTCGATTTGAACAATTTTTCGTTCAACATTGAACCATTCAAACAAGCTGTCACCCCTAATAACTTTTGAGTGAACAGTCCGATTTAAATAAACTTTTTTTTGTTCGAACCATCTCGGCAAGGATACTTTATTACCGTATTTAAATTTTCAATTTGAACATTTTTGGCTCAAAATTGAACCGTTCAAGCATAACCTTTCCCCACCTTACTTACCATAACTTTTGAGTGAACCGTCCGAATGGAATAAACTTTTTTTTGTTCGAAAGATCTCAGCGAGTACAGCTCATTCCAATATTTGATTTTTCGATTTGAACAATTTTTGGTTCAACTTTGAACCGTTCAAACAACCTGTCCCGCGATGCTAACTTTTTAGTGAACAATCCGATTTGAACAAACTTTTTTTTGTTCGAAAAATCTTAGCAAGGATACTTCATTCCCGTATTAAAATTTTTCATTTGAGCATTTTTTCGTTCAACATTGAACCGTTCAAGCAACTTTTCCCAACCTAATAACTTTTGAGTGAACCGTCCGACTGGAATAAACTTTTTTTTTGTTTGAAAGATCTTGGAGAGGCTTTCCCATACTTTCCCATATTTCGCTTTTTGATTTGATCCATTTTTCGTTCAATATTGAACAGTTCAGAAAAAAAAATAACATTAGCGTCTACGGGGAATTTAAGGTGAATGTTGATCGTGAACTTAAAGTCGGATTTCCTTCAAACTAACTTTGTAAGAAAATGGTTTTGATATATAATGTTTGTAAAGTACTTTTCTGAGTAATCTTCTGTGAGGACTCTGATTCCGACTCCGACTCCGCAAACATGGCGGAAATGCAAGCCCAGAAAAAAAAATGACTGACTGTGCAGACGATTTTTTGTTTATTTATTCATTTGTTTTATTTTATTTATTGTTTTTTTTTTTTTTTTTTTTTTTTTTTGCAGACGATTTTTTTTGAAACAAAAATTTTTCATTCACGCGAACATTTTATTCATTATTTATATTTAACAACTGGCAAACGATTAAAAGTGAAATTCGAGACATTTTATTAACGGACGAGCTTCTTTTTTTTTCTTTCTTTGATAAAATGTGTTTTGATGCTCTTTGTACTTTTATTTATTTATTTTATTATTATTATTTTTTTTTTTTTTTGAAAATGATGGAGGATTTTTTCTACGGAGGAACTGTAACAGTTACACTCTTTAAAAGGTGCGACAAAACTTTATTTATTCGTTAATTACTTTTTACGTGTCTATTTCATCTGATGAGAAGGGTATATTTTGCTTTTCGAAATCAGATCTAAGTGCTAAAAAGGTATGTTTGGCATAATTTTCAGTGTCAGATAATCAAGAGAATAATGATCAGATGCGAGAATGCCGATGTCGATGTACGGGAAAGTAGGCTCGTTTAGTTCTTGACAGAACTTCTTGTTGATATAGATAAATCATTTTCCAAGTTTTTAAAGCTACAAACTAAGTATTTGTAGAGTTAACTGCTGATTTCTATAAAGAGTGATGGTTTTTTTTATCATTTCTGTCACGCTTTTTAAATTGAAAGTTCATATCCTCATTATATTTTTGAAACACAGAAATAATTTTTGTCGCACAGAACATTTCCCAATGAATGCAAATGCATATCTTTTTGACGCTTTGGAAGTAATATTCAACAATAAAAAATGTAATTAACCGAAGTTGGTAATTTCTGACAGCTTTTCAAGCTTTAAGTCACCTAAACTGAGTCTTATTTATACTGCAGCCGTATGAAAGCATTTTATTTCATTATTTTGATGATATTGCATTTAACGTCTAGTGAAACACAAATTATCTTATTTGCCATGAATTAGTTTGGTCTTTTCAGTTTTGCTTATGTAACCTTGGCGTGACAGAATGATGTTTATTGTGACAGAAATTATTTCTAACTTTAGCTATGAGAATATAAATGGAAATAACACTTTCAGGGTAGAAAAGAGGCTATCTATTTACTAACACATTAAGTTACAGATTTTACTGTGATTCGAAAACATTAACATACACACACACAGATTCATCAAACTGGTAGAACATCCTTTCATTTGTAACTTAGATGTTTTTTTTAAATTCTGAGTATGTTTTCAAAGAGTAGGGGAGACCGGGGCAGATTTACGCATGGGGCACGTTTACGCAGCGCACTTTTTCAGAAACGTGTTGTAGTTTGCTCAACATCGGTGACGACATTCATCCGGGCCAGTGGCGAATCATGGGATTTTGAGGCCCCAGGCACAACCTGATACGGAGGCCCCCTTGAGGCTACAACAAATGGAATAGTTCAATAATATGAACGATACAGAAAATATTTTTTTTTTTGGGGGAGTTAAAAAGCTTTGAGGGTAGGGAATAGGGGTAGGAGATATTTAAAAAAAAAAAAAAAAAAACCCCACACACACACAGTAGAAAAAAAAGAAAAAAAAAAAAGCCTTATATTTTTAAGTAATTTAGTCAATGGAGAGGGTGATCCGAGCCCCGATATCTGGCATGTGGCATCTCGTAAAATCCTAGGCTTTATTACTAGTAAATATCAAAAATTAGTATTTTAAAATGACAGCGATAGATAATGAAACGAAAGTTTTTATTTCTCAAATACTTCTTTAACAATAGATAAGTTCATGTGAAAATGAAATTATTCATAAAATTCGTTTTCAAATTGCCGCAATGATAATGCTAAGGATAGGTTTTTCAGAGGAATCACGAAATTCGCGGAAGCCGCACATTTTTCACCTCTGCTCTTTGCTATTCCGTACGAACATGGGAGGGGGATGGGATCTCGAAAGCTGATGATTTGTAATAATAATTTCTTGCAACATTTTGTCAACGAGTTCTATTCTAGGTTCACACAAACTTGCTTCAATTTTATTCCTAATATTTTTTTTGCACACACTTAATATTTTAAGTATAATTTTACAATTGCAAAAAACTTCATATTCGAGAGATTCATAATAAATTTCTGGTGAATTTAAATTGAAAACTGCTGTTGTTGTTCCAATTAATGCGGAGTATACTGCCAAAATGCTGCTTGGTATGATAGAAGTTATTCAGTTATTCTAGAAAAACTTTAAACATGCATTTTATCAGAAAATAGATCGTGTTCACGAGTGTTTAAAAAAAAAAAAAAACGTTATGCTAAATTTTCGAACATAATGTGTTGAGGGGGGGGGGAGCATCAAGCAGCCTGAGGTTAAAGAGAACCCTATATGGAGCCTTATCAATTTGTTGATTTAGTATGGAATAAACTAGAGATGGAACGAAGCGGCATTTGGCCGAAGCGCCGAATACCGAAGCTTCGGCCAACGAATGGCCGAAGCTTCGGCCGAAGCTTCGGCTGGCGCACATATTGAAGTTTTTGGATTAAATGCATAATAAATGCGTAGAGTTTTATACTTTTCTCCATCTGTTTTAATATTCTTAATTCTTAGGCTTACACAATATTTTCAGCTTACTGTGGCATTCTTAAATTGATTTCATTAATTAAAGTTTATTTTTATTTTGGTTGATTTATTTTCATGTTCTTAGTATTACACAACATTTTCAGCTTACTGAGTCATTCTTAAATTAACTTCACTAATTAAAAGTTTTCTTGTTTTGTTTTGCTTTGTACTGCTAGTACAAGAAAAGACGACATTACTATTTTTGTATTCTGCCTAAAAATGCTGAGACATTGGTTTTCTTACATCATAATTCTAAGTTGTGTGACAAATGAGCAGGTATTATTCTATTTATTCAAGTATAAATGACGAATCTTTTTTTAAGTTAATCAACTAATCAGAAATTATTCTTTTTTAATTGTTAATGCTTAAAATGCGGATCTTGGGTGGATGTGTACTACCAAGGCTACACTAGATAGCGTTTTATACAGGCTTCTTCATTTGATCAAAATCCTTGGGATAAAAACGGACGTCCTTTTCCAGCGACATCTATCTAATTTTATGGTAACTAACATTTCTACAAATCAAATAATAAAAGACAAAATTAAAAGTTAATTTGTTGGCGACCATTTTACAATTTGGCATTCAATTCTATTTTAGTATATTTTAACGTTATTTAATAGCTCGTTCGATTTGTTGATTTATTCTGCATTTTAACGGCTTATTTTAATTAGTGAATTATTTTTCATTTTAATTGATTCTAATTATTAACTAACTATGAAACGACACTGGCACCGCAGAGCGATAATGGCGATTTTGGAACGATAGTTCCATCAAAACTTTTGATGAGTTTAGATGGTCAAATTAATTTATTTGGCGATTTTTTTACATTTTAATGGAAGTTCTCCGTAAAGCTTTTGAGAATATTTCAATAACCGAGATCTTTGGTAGTATGTACGTTTCAGTTATAGGTACGTTTTTTAACTTGGCGATGTATTTTCTTACCACCTAAGCGAAGATTAAAATTTTAAGCTTGCATCGTCTTCTTTTCTCTTATTTTGCATTTTAATTTAAATTTCAATGATAATAATGGCTCGATATATTTATTAAACTTGTTATGTTACATGCTAATGGAGCTTTTGAAGTTGATTTGGCGAGTTTTTTAATAAGAATTCTCACATTATTTCGCAGCTTTTTTTCAGTTGGCCCATTATTTTACTTTCAAGTATTAAACTTATGTGTGAAATTAGAAACAAAAAAGGGAAGATTTCGGTGATTGGAAGTCTGGTTATCTTTCACTATTGGCGTTAAATCTTTGTGTCCAATTTATGAGCGAGGGAAATGTACTTCCTTCGCAAACATAAACTAAAGAGCAACAAAATAAAGTAATTATCGCCAAAAATTTGGCAACCACAGCAGATTCCCAATTATCGAAATATTATCAATGTGTGAAATTTAACATAAAAAGAACATTGCCTTTTAATGTTGTGTAAATGAAAACAAAATTTTGTTGGTCGTCGTAATATTGTAGTTTTGTTTATTTTTTTCGTACTTGTATTGCTCTTTAGTACCAAACGATTATATAATTATGCTCATTTCGTTTTTACTAAAGAAATTAATATGTTTTGTTGTCAATCGTCTTTCCGTTGAACACCATCGCTTCATTAGTGTACATTTCATTCTGGGGCATCAAAATGAAATGTCTCTACGAATAGATTCGCCATTTATCGCTCTGATGGGTCAACGCTATCAAAATGAACATCTGAGCTTTTGCGTAGCAATTAAGATCGTGTGAGCAACAGTAATGAAACAAAATAGTAAATAGAACAATATTCGCTACATTTTTATTTATCGGCTGCGAAGAAAAGCGTATATTTTATTAATGCAGAGATGTCAAAATTGAACGCCATTGCTATATGTTGCTAATTCGAAGAAAGTAAACAATGAATGAATGTCGTATGACTGAATCATGAGTTGCGACAAACTTTACCTGAAAAGGGAATTTATTTCCCCTAAAAAGCAGTACTAAGAGGGCCTTCGGCATCAATTCACTCTGTACTCCACTTCAGTTAACTACATCAATATTTTTTAACCCTAAAAGATAGGATAAACGTCACTTTTTACAGCGGAAACAACATGCTAATAAATGTAAACAAACATTTGGGAGGTCGTTGTTCAGCGCTCTCTAGCGGGCAAATCTTTACCATTGATGTTTTGAGTAATGAAGAAGCCTGTATAAAACGCTATCTAGTGTAGCCTTGGTACTACTAATGGACTGGACCCCTTCCTCATATTTTGATTTATTCAAAAATAAATAAGATGTAGCTTTAAGTTATGTATTAACAATTACTTACTTGTTTTACTATATCCTGATTTTGTTGCTTAGAATCTTGATCAATGAAATACATAATAAGTTAATATATGTTGATAGATTAATGCATCTCTTTAAAAAACTGAAATTGTGTACCTATAAATTTCAAAAAATATAAAATTTTAAAAGAAAGTAATTCAGGATGCATAATAGTTGCACATCTGCCCTTGTACACATAAGAACCATTACCATTGTTCAAAGTTTCAAAGGGAGAAATCATTGAAAAATACTCAATGCAGTATATTTATATAGCTTTTATTTTAAAACTAAAGTTTTTTTGAACAAATATAACGAAATGTAATACTTAAAAGAACATATTGTTAATAAATATTTTATTAATTATTGAATGCATTCTGGCTTCAAATGTTCAATATGCACATATTTTTAATTGATTATAAATTTTTATTATGCTTTATCATGGGGAACAATTTTGAGTTAAAAAGACTATCTTATATGATAATAATTGTAACAGAAAATTTGCTGCATAAATTTCAGGCCGAAGCGGCCGAATCACAACTCATGCTTCGGCCAGACCGAAGCTTCGGCAAAATGGCCGAAGCTTCGGCCCGGCCGAAGCTTCGTTCCATCTCTAGAATAAACCCATTGTATCTTTTATTTTTGGCGCTTGATTCAAAAATTGCAATTGTTACAACTCTTGTTAGCCTACTTTCCCGTCAAAAATAAAAGAAAGACGAAAAAAGTATTAAAAGTAGCTTAATGCATCTAAAAAGTATCGCCAAGTCCAAAAAAAATCGCCAAGTTAAAAAAATATCGCCAAGTTGAAAAAATAAAGAGGTAAAAGGAATATCGAAAAATTAAAAATTTGAAAGTAGGGTATTGAGATGGGGAATTTGTGTGTCGGTCTGTCGGTCGGTCGGTCTGTCGGTCTGTCTGTCCCCCCCCCTAATAACTTTTGAATGAACATTCCGATTTGGACAAACTTTTTTTTGTTGGAAAGATCTCGGCGAGTACAGCTCATTCCCATATTTGATTTTTTGATTTGAACAATTTTTGGTCAACTTTGAGCCGTTCAAATAACCGGTCCCGCGATACTAACTTTTTAATGAACAGTCCGATTTGAACAAACTTTTTTTTGTTGGAAAGAACTTTTCAAGGATACTTCATTCCCGTATTTACATTTCCGATTTGAACAATTTTTCGTTCAACATTGAACCGCTCAAGCAAGCTGTCACCCCTAATAACTTTTGAGTAAACAGTCCGAAAAAAAAATGACTGACTGTGCAGACGATTTTTTGTTTATTTATTCATTTGTTTTATTGAATTTATTATTATTATTATTATTATTATTTTTGGCAGACGATTTTTTTTGTAACAAAAATGTTTCATTCACGAGAGCATTTTATTCTTTATTTATATTTAACAACTGGCAACGGATTAAAAGTGAAATTCGAGACATTTTATCAACGGACGAGTTTTTTTTCTTTTTTTTTTCTTTCTTTGATAAAATGTGTTTTGATGTACTTTGTACTTTTAATTTTTTTTTGAAAACAATTGAGGAATTTTTCTACGGAAGAACTGTAACAGTTACATTCTTTAAAAGGTGCGACAAAACTTTATTTATTCATTTATTTACTTTTTATTTGTCTATTTCATCTGATGAGAGGGGTATATTTTGCTTTTAGAAATCAGCTTCAAGTGCTAAAAAGGTATGTTTGACATAATTTTTAGTCTTAGATAATCAAGAGAATAATGATCAGATGCTAGAATGCCGATGTCGATGTACGGGAAAGTAGGCTCGTTTAGTTCTTGACAGAACTTCTTGTTTTTAAAATCGTAATATGTTTACTTTCCTGCAGACAACACAGTCAATGAATAATTTTTAAGAATATTAAACTTACTTCGGAGAGATTTCTTTGCTTGAATTTTGCCTATTCTTCAAAATTTGACAGTTCTTGAGCTAAAATGCTATGTGTAACAAATGGTACAAGTTTTGACTTGGGAAATGCTAGGCGCTTTCGGAAATCACGTAATTGGTGGAAGGAATCTTCATTGATACAGGGTCGGAGGTTGGAGCACAAAAAGAGCTCAAAGCGAAAATACTGTTGAGTTTCCAGACATTTTAACAAAATGACAGTGTCCATGGCGCTTCTTTTTTTTATTTATTTGCTGGTATATCTGTACCTCAGAACCAGACTAACGTAAGTCCATTTTCGCCATTTTTCGGTAGAGGGGAAAAACGATTGTCGAATACATCGTTTTTCCCCTCTACTGAAAAATGACGAAAATGGACTTACGTTAGTCTGGTTCTGAGGTACAGATATTACATACCTATTTTACATACCTTGCATGCTTTTAACATACATACTTTTACAAACTTTACATGCTTTTAACCTTTACATCTCGTGAGTGGGGGGAGGGGGATCGACACATTCTATCGCAAAAAACATGTATTATGGTGGCTGTTACCACGCATAACTTGAATATTCAAGAAAATAAGTTTGAGGCAAAAGGTAAACTTCAACATCTGGACCCTATGTCCTTCCCGCTGAGAAAACTGGACCTTATGCTATCACTGTCCAAAAATGTGGACCTTATGTCTGGCGGACCTTCTGTCTCTCGGATTTTCTATCCCTCGAACCTTTTGGACTTGGATCTTTTGTTTGTGGACCTTTTAGTTTTGGACCTTTTGGCTTTGGGGACCTTATATCCGGATCCCTCAATGAATAGCCTACTAGGCAAGCCAACTAGGGCTCGGCTTATTGTCACACCTTTTTAAGGGGTCCTAATTTTTTTTAAGGTTTACACATAGCATTGAAGCTATACTAAAAATACGTGTATTTTTAAGGAAAAAAAAAACCGGTTTATTAAAAATTTCCTTAAACGAGTCTTTATTCATTTTGCTTGAATAGGATTGACCCTTTCGGCTTGTCGCAACTGTAAGGGTCCTCAATGACCTTAATGGGCCCAAAGGGGAAGCAAAAAATGAGTATGATAAATGATTTACACATTGCTGATATACAATGGGGCCCCAAAAATGCAATTTGACGGGCCCCCTTATCTAAAAATAAGCCACTGCATTTTGTCGTTGAATCTTAAGGAGTCCTCCAAAGTATTGTGGGCCTAGGACCTCACTATTAGTAGGTCTGAGTTTTTGGCCTCCTTTTTAAAGGCTTACACATTAAAGCTATGAAAACAATACGTGTATTTTAAGAAGAATTATTTCAAAATAACTATTTGCTAATTGGAAAAAACTTCCTTAAACGAGAACCTTTACTAATTCTGCCGGTATTGGCCTGATTATTTCGCAGCTGTGAGGGCCCCCATGACCATAGGGGCCCCGAAGGGGGACAACAGACTGTATTTTGACGGGCCCCAAACCTGTAAATCAGCCTCAGCATTTTGCCTTTAAATCTTCAGGGGGCCTCCAAATTATTTCGGGCCTTTTGCCTTTCTTTTAGTTGGATAATAATAGCTTAATTGCAGATCCCAATTAATTGGCAACAATGAGGGACTTCATACTGTGCTTAAAATCCCTGGCTAATTGCTAATTTGAGTTTCGAGCACCTCCCACTAAAACTCGTGATTTTCCATAACAAATTCTCAAATCCAAATATTTTGATTTTAAGAATTTGACACTCTGCGGTTCTGAGGCCCCCTGCTTTGCTGGAGGCCCCAGGCTAGCGCCTTATCCGCCTATTGGGTGATCCGCTACTGCTCCTTCATTGGTTTACAAGTAAGCTCATGCTCATTTCACCCAATTATAGACCAGACCTCCGAGGTAGTCCACGCCCTAGGTACTTGGAAGGTTCGCCGTATTTTAAATTGCGCGTTCTAAATTTTGCTCCTCTATGTTAGCGATTTATGAAATTTAACCTCCCTTACAGAAAATTTATAGGGCAGAAACTAGACATTTTAATCGCAGGTTTTCGTTCATTTTCGGGCTCTTGAAAATTTTGAGGAGAAGCTCAAGATCCCTGAGTTTTTAGGGTAATTTGTCTCCGATAAATCGATCTGACACAGTTTAAATTAAATGCATTCATTCTGTAAAGGGTTCCGGCATAATTTTTCAATTGTGCCCCGCATTAGCTAGGCCGGCCCTGCAGACGATTCTAGCAAAAATACCCCGAACTTAAAATTTTGGGAGGGAGAACTCATTTTACACAATGTGATTCCGAGTTTTTCCCGAATGAAATTTTCCGAACTAAGAAATCTTTGGAAGGTATCTGTATTCTCCTGTAAACTCCCATCGGGGTCCTCGTGATTGCAGAAATACTTACTCGAGAGTTTTTCTTCAACTACTAGCCAAGACGCAAAGGGTGGAAAAAACCCAGTTTGTTCCTAGGAAAATACCGGGTTTTTTGGGAAGGAAATTTTGAAAATTCTCGAGGTTTTGGAAATTTTTAAAGTTTTAAGAAATTTGGGTTTCGAAATTTGTATTTATTACCTTTTTCGATACATTCATAAGATATTTCTTATGATTATGATTTGCAGCATATGGAATTGCTTATCAGAAAAATATTAAAAAATAATAAGTGAAAGAGACCATCCTATCTTCAGGTTGTTTTGTCTCACAGGGTATAATTTCAAACTGAAATACGTAGTTTGTTGAGTTTGCCAACTGACGTCTTAAGTAACCGGGTTAATCGGTTACTCAGTTCGAGCACAAGCCCTGTTTTCGTTATTTACCTTCCTACTCTGAGCATCTTAACTGTAGCTGTGACGAGAAAACGTAAACAAATGAATTTTTCTAAATTTTTTCAATCATGGTGATTCAAAGACTTTTAATTAAAAGTTTTTCTATTCAATGCCAGACTTTTTTCCCAAAAACTTTTATACCAGGTTTGTTACTTCATCGTTTTTGTTGTGCTACTTAATTTATCTGAATTTTTTTAAGTGATTGTTATATAATCATTCAGGTTTCTTTAATTTTGTCAATCTATGCTGTTTTATAGCATAGATGCAAACTCAAGGTCTGTTAAAAAACAATTTCATGACTATAATACAACATATTTTTTAAGGATTCTAAAAGTAAGAACTTTGATTAATTTTTATTTAATTTATGAAAGTATGGAGGGAAATGAACTTTAAAAGTTGCACCATTGATTACTAGATGTTTACTATTTTTAACTATTAATTTGTATTTAGATGTCAAGTAATTAAATCTGTAGCAGTTATTTATTCTTAAAGACAATTTTTCATTATTTCCTGATAATCTGAAGTTCAATTCTTTTTTTTAGGTGTTAAGAATGTTTCATCTATTCTAAATCAGATTAGAATCAACAAGCAGCCAGTGACTTATTCTGCTCTCACTTGTTGGCGCAACAGTCATTCATTCTTTTCAAGAAGTAAGTATGATTGTCGAACTAATTAAAAAAAAATTATTGGTACTAATTACTCTTTGTGGTAGTAGCATCTTTGAGTATGCGAAGGATTTTATTAAAGTTGTTTCCAAGTTCTTCTTGTTTGCAATAAGTTCGTTTGTCAAAGAAAATATGACTTGAAAAGATGATTTAGTTTTGTTTACTAATTGCTAGCATCTATGGAAAGGGGTTTCTAGCAAAAGATTGTGGTCATGAAGAAATGGTTTAAATGTACTACGTCAATCATTATCTACAAATGTGGATTTTGAAATTGTCATTGATGATTTTATCCGTGCAAATCATCAAAAATATCAATCTTTAATTGTTATTATTATTTGTTTAAATTTGAAGTGATTTTTTTCGTTAGTTATTTCTATTATTAAATATATGCTTAATATGTTTTAAATAAAGTAACAAGTTCATCTAATCGATAAATTCTTTAGGTGACACAATACAGGACTAAAATTTCTATAAATATATAGAAAGCATTAACCGCTTAATTTGACATGACATTTTTTTTAATGTTGAATTTTGAAATATATAACAACCCCTTTCTGTTAAAGAATTTATTCATAAAAGATACATTAAAAATTATCTATTAATCATAATAATATTCACATTATAAATTTTACTACTGTACATATGAATTTAGAAATATGTATTTTGAGCATTGCAGCCACAAATGAAATTAAAACTTTGAAAATACACAAAACTGAGTTGCATTTAATCACAGGCTTAACTTTGAGGCAAGCTCCTTATTGCCTTTGCCTGTTTGTAGTGATTTTAAATGTATATTAATGCAGATATAATTTTTTTTCTAAAACTTCTTTTTTTCTTTCATGTAGTTTTCTTTCAGGATATTAAGGCTTTCCTTAGAACATTGAAATTCCCTGTATCCTTTAAAAATGTATCTGCTTTACAAAATTTTTGTTCCTAAGTATATTGTACATTATAAAATCTGCAGTCGTTTTAAAGCAAAACTTTTTGTGTTAGGTCTATTAAACATTTTTAAATTCTATAAAATGTTATAGTGTCAATTTTTCCTTGAGAAATGTAACTTTTTTTAAATTTTAGCAACTGCTGAGCAACTATGGAAAGGCGTCACAAGTGTAAGCCCAGCTGGGCGGAAGAGAGGACGGGGAAGAGGAAGTAGTAGAAAAATAGCTCGTGATTTGAACAGAGGGCAAGTTATTGGTTTTGGTAAGTATTTGTTCTTCCATTATAAAATTTTATTGAAAATCTTATCTTTCTCTAGAGATGAGTTCAGGCTCATTTTGAGAGCTCGATCTCTCAAAAATGGAATGGGAATATTGTCTCATGTCAATTCCAAGCCTGAGTGAAGTACTCTCAAAACTGAACCCGCTTGAGTCAACGCTTTCCAAATACTAAATGCTTGCTGCTTTCTGGTTTTTAGCATAGAGCAAAATTTCATCCTTGGTTCACAAAGCACTGCCATCTACCGGAGTTTTTCAAGATAAGATAAATTAAGTATTGGTTGATTTCTAAATTTAAATTTAAAAATTAGCCAATTAAAAAATTTAATTCGCATATTGTTCGGATTTATCACCAGAACAACGGCATAATCTGATTGCTGCAAGGCTGGCGCTCAAAGTGGAACCAATGTCACCCTTAGCCAAGCAAATGTAGTAGGCATTTAGTATTTAGGAGGTGTTGCTTGAGTCTGACATGGTTTAATGATATGTTAGTCTCAATTGCTGTTTTACATTAACCCAGTGTGGTTATGGGTATTTTAATTGCAGCTACAATTTGTTGAAAAAAAAAAAATCATTCTTTTTAATAACATTTGTTAAAATTTTTTCAAAATGCTCCATTCTGATGCATTACTAGAGTATATATTTTAAATTTAATCAGAAAAAAAGTATTATAATTAACTATTAGTTTATTTCCTGCTTTATTTTTATTAATTTTTCATGAATAGCAAACATCAATTCAAATATATCTTAGTTTATATTTAAAAAAAAATTATTACTTAAAAAAAAAAAAAACGCAGAAAAGAAACATTAAAATTAAAAGCAAAATATTTCCCCACCATGTTTTAAAATTCATATACTTTTATGCTGGAGTAAAGAAAAATTCTGAAAAATCCTTTTTTTATTAAAAAAAAAAAAAAAAAAAAAGTGCAAAGATTGGCAATAATAATATCTTACTATTAGTCAGCGCGAGCCCAAAACCTACTTGCGGGTTCTGGCTTTCAGGCCCTGGCTGATCTCGGCTCATCTCTATCCCCCTTGCTCAATTAATGAAATTAACTCTCTAAGTAACAAGCCCAAATATACTTGACCTGGTCTGGCCTTTGGACTTAGACCAGGTGTCGTTCCAGGCACAATTTGAGTATGCTTTGCAGCCCCATTAGAAAATTCTGTATTGTAAAGGTGACTCTTCACCAAATTCCATGTCTTAAAATTAAGTCTAAGGAAAAATTTCATTTGTAAACAGCTCTTTCATAATTTTTAAGGCCAATCATGTCTTTTAAATAGATAACGCTTATTTAAAAGAAAAAAAAACAAATCTAGCGCCTAAGTCATACCCAGTGAAGGCTTTATGGTCAAAGGGATTTCAGATTAGAATTATAACAACTGATAAAATTCCTTATGAGAAGTTTTTTTTGCGTGCGCACACACAAACAAGAAGTTCTGTCAAGAACTAAACGAGCCTACTTTCCCGTACATCGACATTGGCATTTTAGCATCTGATCATTATTCTCTTAATTATCTGAGACTAAAAATTATGTCAAACATACCTTTTTAGCACTTAAAGCTGATTTCTAAAAGCAAAATATACCCCTCTCATCAGATGAAATAGACACATAAAAAGTAAATAAATGAATAAATAAAATTTTGTCGCACTTTTTAAAGAATGTAACTGTTACAGTTCTTCCGTAGAAAAATTCCTCAATTGTTTTCAAAAAAAAAAATTTAAAGAACAAAGTACATCAAAACACATTTTATCAAAGAAAGAAAAAAAAAAAAAAAGAAAAAAAAACTCGTCCGTTGATAAAATGTCTTGAATTTCACTTTTAATCCGTTGCCAATTTTTAAATATAAATAAAGAATAAAATGCCCTCGTGAATAAAACATTTTTGTTACAAAAAAAAAAAAAAAAAAATCGCCTGCGAATAATAATAATAATAAATAAAATAAAACAAATGAATAAATAAACAAAAAATCGTCTGCACTGTCAGTCATTTATTTCTGAGCCTGCATTTCCGCCATGTTTGCGGAGTCGGAATCAGAGTCCTCACTGAAGATTATTCAGAAAAGTACTTTACAAACATTATTTATCAAAACCATTTTCTTACAAAGTTAGTTTGAAGGAAATCCGACTTTAAGTTCAGGATCAACATTTAACTTAAATTCCCCGTAGGCGCTAATGTTAAATTTTTATTCTGAACGGTTCAATATTGAACGAAAAATGGTTTGAACCTCTCCGAGATCTTTCAAACAAAAAATAGTTTATTCCATTCGGATGGTTCACTCAAAAGTTATTAGATGGGGAAAGGTTGCTTGAACGGTTCAATGTTGAACGAAAAAATGTTCAGATTGAAAATTTAAATACGGTAATGAAGTATCCTTGCTGAGATCCTTCGAACAAAAAAAAAGTTTATTTAAATCGGACTGTTCACTCAAAAGTTATTAGGAGTGACAGCTTGCTTGAGCGGTTCAATGTTGAACGAAAAATTGTGCGAATCAGAAATGTATATACGGGAATGAAGTATCCTTGATAAGATCTTTCGAACAAAAAAAAGTTTGTTCAAATTGGACTGTTCACTCAAAAGTTAGCATCGCGGGACAGGTTGTTTGAACGGTTCAAAGTTGAACCAAAAATCGTTCAAATCGAAAAATCAAGTATGGGAATGAGCTGTACTCGCCGAGATCTTTCCAACAAGAAAAAGTTTGTCCAAATCGGAATGTTCATTCAAAAGTTATTAGGGAGGGATAGACAGACCGACACACACACAAATTCCCCATCTCAATACCCTACTTTCAAATTTTTAATTTTTCGATATTTATTTTACCTTTTTATTTTTTTAACTTATATATTTTGGACTTTTATATATTTTGGACTTGGCGATAGTTTTTTAACTTGGGGATATTTTTTGGACTTGGGGATATTTTTTAGATGCATTAAGCTACTTTTAATACTTTTTTCGTATTTCTTTTATTTTTAACTGGAAAGTAGGCTAAAAAAGAGAGTACCCCAAGGTAGTTCTTTTTAACAAACATATAAAGTTCACAAATTTATCTTTTTTCCACAAATGAACCCAAGAATAAAAAGCTAGATGACCCCTGTTGATATTGAGCAGGCAGAATCTCGCCACCAAAAGAACTAAAACAGTTCCCACCTATTAGCATTAATATACTAATTTTAGGAGAATACTAACAATATGAAAGTAGATCCAAAGAATCGTGTTTTAAAATATTTGCAAAATTTCAAGAATTTGCAATACTGGTTTGACTGAAAATTCTCCAAATAAAAAAATAAAAATGGGATAAAATAAATAAATTTAAAAACTAAATAATATTAACTAAAATTAAAAAAAAAAAAAAAAAATGGAGTTGAAATATTGACTAAGGTCTTACATTACAAAATCTTGCAGCTAATCTATCCATCTTGATAGAAAAATGACTACTCTACATGATTCAAAACTGCATTAATCAAATTTAATAAACAATGATAAATTAAAAACAAAGGAGGAAAAGGAAACAAAAATATACTGAGTTATTAGAAAGAAAACACTTAGGGATTCAAACTTTATTTTCAGTAGAAAGAACTTTTCTAACTTCAATTGAGCTTTAGACTCTTTTTTTTTTTTCTTTTTTTCAAACATTTTACAAGATCAGTCACTCTCTTAGCTTTCCCTTGATGAACAGTCATGCTTCTTACTTCACCTTGATCCATCTCTAATACGAGCTCTTTTGCATTCCATTTGCAAGAAGTAGTTACTGTTTTAAAAATGAAACTTTTCTAAAGTCTTTCTTCATTTTTAGGTTTTTCTATGAATACATGTTAGTACTCGATTCTGTATATTCACTCTTTAAAAATGAGTTAAAAATAATACAAAATTAAGTATAATAATTAAAAATTTCATGGCAGCTATAATGTCTTAATGAAATGTTAAAATATACACAGTAAAAGGTGAAGGGAAATTGAAGCTATTACATCATAGCCATAAATTTTCTATCTATGGCTTGCTGTAATTGAGCAGGACTGTATATTGCTGTCAATTTTTTCAATGAAGATTCAGATGGGATTTGGTGCTTTAAATTTTGTGTTTTTTTTTTTGGTTCCTAAATTGTCTCTGTTTACAGTGAGTGCTTTTTGTATATTTGTGACGTCAAACTTTATGGGTTCCTAAAGCCTGAGCAGAATCAAATCTTTACTCTTCTGTTCCACAAAAATTTTTATAATTCTCTTTTGAAGATGCTATTCATTCTTAAGTTTCACAGAATCCTTTTGGCAAATTTTGCATTTTTACTTTAGAGTGTTATAGCAAAAATACTGATTGCAGCATAAGGAAGAACGTTTATAAAATCTGATTTAATAAAATCAATGTCATTATATTTTGTCTTGAAAAAATCATAATTTCATTTAAATTTTCCTTGTTGCTGAATTTCTAGAGAGGAAAACGTAGCCAGAAACTTTTATGCCTACCCAATTTATTTCAAAATTTGGCCCCTGATAGATATAATTGTTTAGCTTATGGTTTGAAATGGTGGAATTTTGATGGGAGTTGTGGGGAGGGGGTTAAGCTATCAGCTGTAATTAAACTTACATCACATAATTCAAGGAATGGTGCCAAATAGTGCTGCAACATCAATGTCGATGTTTTGGAAATGTCAATGTTTTTGTTAAAACATCGATATTTGATGGTCGATGTTTATCCAACATCAATGTTTTGTGTTCCATGTTTTTTTCGGTGTTGATGTTTATAATCCAACAAGGAAAGCTTGATAGATTTGCAATAAGCAGATTTAATTTTTGATCAGAAGTTTCAGTATTAGTATCATTGGGAAGCATTGTCTATGATTATTATCGATGTTTTGATTTTGATGTTTCTGAAACATCTCTAACTTGCCTTTTTTGCTATTGACATTTTTTAAAAATTTTATTTATTTTATTATCATTATTTATGTTGATGTTTATATTTCAGCGAAAAAACAAATCATGAAGTTATGCAGCCAAAAGTTGCATTGTTAATCAGCAGTTACACTATCAATCTCTTTCGTTTTTGATATTGACCATCGATGTTTTACTGTAGATGTCTTTTAATGATCCGTGTTTCAAGTTCAATGTTTTTTTTTTTTAGATGCCTGTTTTACATTTCCGTAAAAAGCAATAAAAAGATTCATCTTTAATAGCTGCAATATCTATCATATTGAAATAGTTTTTTTTTTAATTACTAACAATGATTTACGATCAATGAATTTCGAACACCATTGTTTTGAGTTTGAAATTTTTTTTTGATAATGATGTTTTACATTTATGAAAAGAAGTTTCATAAAAATATGAATAAATATAAAATTTACACAGTTTATCAACAGTTGCAGTATCTATCTCACTAAAAAAAGTTTTCTATAATTGACATCGATATCATACGGTTGATGTTTTTCAGGAAACAAAAGATAAAACTAATTGAATGATATAAAGAGGCGCAATGTATTGAGGAGTTATTGTATACTGTACATTTAAATGTGTAAGCAATTTAAAAAAAACAAAACATTGATGTTTGAAAACATCAATGTTTTTTGTTTAATGTATCAATACCATCAATGTCTTAATTTCTTAACATGTGTCTTAAAACATTTATGTTTTGCCTTCGATGTTGCACCCCTAGGGCCAAATTTTCGTTGTACATTAATGGGTTTCCCGTCCTTCTCATATCTGGTAGAAATAATTTCTGCAATGTTATTTGGTCTGTTTCAGTAAAAATCTATTTTTTTAAGCTTATTTCTGATTAGTACATTTTTACTGTAGGGAAGAAAAATATGTTATGGCCTGGATTAAATGCACCCATAATTCAAGGTAGAGAAATTATAAGGCAGCAGGAGCTGCCTCCTGATGAGGAAAGGCAAAAAAGGTTAATTGAGCTTCGAGACAAACAAGCAGCCAAGAAATGGTTTTAAAGTACATCCCTTAGAAAGAGGATGGAGTGGCAAAAAGCTTCCTGGACGCAGTATTGGTGCACCAGAGGCTTATGGAGATGGTTGGTATTTTACATATTATTTTTGGCTTTAAAATCTGTATGTGTTGAAGTAAGATTAATTTGTAGGATATGTCAATTGCATTTTGACTACTCTATATCTCATATGAGCAAGACTATTAATAACATTTCCAGTTTAGAAGTTGGAAATGTTTACCTGCATATTTTTTAATTTCTGTTTTATCCTGCATGATATTTTTTAGCAACATTAACTTTAATCATTAATTCTGTGCTTTTAATGAAAGTAAAATTACAAAACTTTGTTATAATATTTTTTTTATCACAAATTTCTTCAAAAAC
>JAXGGA010017210.1:0-24852 GCA_038373865.1 Uloborus plumipes | reverse complement strand
ATCTACAATTTTATTTTCCGAAAGAATTTCAGAGATACACAAAACGAAAATATTAAATGCTAAAGGAAATGAAAAACAAATAAAGTGTAATTGAACTTAATAAATAAAAAGAATTATCTTATAAACTAGTCTGCTTGAGAGTGAAAAATATGAGCGAAAAAAAAGTATCAACACTTTTTTTCCTCACCTCTAAACACAAAGGGTATAGATTTAATTTTTAACTCGTTGCTATCTAAATGTATACGTTTTTAAATGAAAGAAAGAAAGAAACGAAGAAAGAAAAAAAAAATCAAATTCATACTGCCCCTATTGCTAAAAAAAAAGCATTTCAAAAGTTTATAACACACACTTACCCAGTTACTTCTGGACAAGATTTACATCTGTTCTGTTCTGTTAAATTTCAATTCGTTTAAATTTTGGTTAAGATTTTTTTTCTCTTGTTTAAAGAAGTAACTCCGTGAATGAAAAGTTTTAGTGCATCCTTTCAGACGTGACGGTGCGAAGGGCGAATTTGAACTGGGGAGCGACGCTCGGGAGCCCACACGCGGCACTGGTTTACGAGAAGAAAAAGGGGTCTCAAGTATCTGCTCAGAGGGGGGCAAAGGCCCTGGAGGGAAACACGTGTCAAGCGGCTGATTTTAAGAAATGAGGTTGAGGCAACGAAACAACTATTTATTGTTGATGATTATCAGATTCTCAGAAAGTGAAAATGAATGTCCGTTTGCCATGCTGCTGCAACCCTGATGCTGCAGGCGATTTGCGGGTGGGGACAGCTGGTAAGAAAAAAAGAGGAAGATTTGTCCTTTTCAACCTGAACAAAAATAACTTTCTCCAGCAGAACTTACGTTCGTTCAAAAGATATACGACATCTAGCCGATGCATCCTGTTGCCCGGCATCCTGTTGCCCCGTCTCCCGAAGGTTCTCGTGTTCAAAATTGGTCTGGAAACGCGTAATATGTTAAATAATGAAAATATTTTAGAAAAAAAAATAGTTTTTTTGATTGAATTATTTTATAGCAAAAAGTTTACTGATCCGTCGGGATCGGAAAGATTTTCGGCACTCAGATTTCTGTCGGAAAAATTTGATCGTCGGATTTTCCCGACAAAGTTAGAAAATTTCCCCGATGGGGGGGCAAGACGTTTCCGACGGGGGGGGCAATTGCCCCCCCTGCCCCATAGCTGGCGCCGCCACTGCTGTCACTAAGATAAAGAAACCATCAGAATAGACAAAATTCGGTATTGGTGGCAGAAAAGGAGCGCCTTAACCCTCTCGGCACCCTGGACCTCATATGAGGCTCCTACTTTTGAACTCAATTTTGGAAGAAGTAAACACTTAAAATGATTTTTTTTTCCGTCAGTGACTCCACCTATTCATGTAGATCACATATGAGGCTCCAAAGTGAAAAAAAAAATCATTTTAAGTATTTACTTCTTCCAAAATTGAGTTCAAAAGTAGGAGCCTCATATGAGGTCCAGGGTGCCGAGAGGGTTAAGTGTTTTTTGCTGCATTGCTTGAAATTTATTTTGGAAGACAAATTTTTAAGGCTCATTGAACAGGGTCGAGTAACTTGTCAACCTTTTCCCAGGTGAAAGTTAAAAAAAAAAAAAGTGAAGAGGCTGACAAGTTACTCCTTCATTGAAATGTGCGATAGCTATATAAAGGAAAAATACTCAATACTCATGCGGTTTTAGAATTTGAGGGAATGTGTTTCAAAATATCTTGAAGGAATAAGGGAATGTTATTTACGAATGAAGATTAGCAATTAAATTCAGCTATTCCATACTTTATTCTCTGGCTCCTAAATGATTCAAATTTAAGATTTTAGGGCAAAAATATTCCCCTAAACTCATATAGATCATACACATTCCTTTACAATGAAACTTCCAAACAATTTCTTTCTCTTGACTTCGGAGAAAAAAGATTAACACATTTCACATCAATACTGGAAGTAGCTACCCAAAGTTAATAATGTCCTCAGGACTGATACTAGTAAAAATTTTACATCTGTTTTGAAGTATGCATTCATTAATTTATAGGTTTGATGAGTTTTAAGATGACAAAAAATCACTGATGTTGTCAAATTCTTCGTCTATTTCTTTGCAAGACATTACTTGTTGTCTACGTAAAATCCAAACTAAAATTGCCGACATGTTGTGTCTTATAGCAATGGAAATCAAGTATAAAAGCCTACTTCCACTGCCAGTCATCCAAATTACATTGAATTTTGCAAATTTGTACCAACAACTTTCTTTTTATTTACACGCTTTAGCTGTCTGGTGCTGTCGTAAATTTTGTTCAAAAAATGTTTGTGAACAAATATATTTTTTAATGAATATATAAAGAATTATAATAGTATTGAATGCTAACTGATAGCACTTAAAACCCTGATATGTGTTAGCTTTTTCAGAAACTAATTCTAAAATTAATGACGAGGTAAAAGAGGGGCCCATCCATAAGCCATATTAAGTACTGACCGTTTAATTTTTAGAATTAATTTTTTTTTGTTATTTGTTTATATTTTAAGCACAATCATACTGATCGAACGTTTAAAAGTTTTTTTAACGCTATCTCTTATACTCGGATCTTTTTCATTTGTTTTATCATTTTCACCCCTCAGACTGACGTGAAAAAATGTACTAGTTAATTGTACTAGCTAAAAATATCCTAGAAAATCACCGAGTCAGTCAGCAAATAATCTTTTTTAACTTTTTAAAAATTTTCAGCTTGTTGAAAAAATCGAAAGTGGCACGCCAAATTTTTTTCACCCAGATAGTGGCACTCTTCTCAAAAAGGTTGGCCATTCCTGCTATAAGGAGTAGGAAAGAGACGGGCGAGAAGGTACCAAACGTCCTAACAATATAACCATTAACAAAATTCTTATGCTGCTATGAGAGAACATTGTGAACTTATAGAGTTGTAAGTTGGCTTTTAGTAAGTTGGCTTTTGGCTGTAAAGTTCGCTTTTAAAAACATAAAACACATTTATTAAATGTTATTTATTTTTATTTTACTCTTAAGTGTTACTTTTACTCAAGATGGTGTGTGACTAACGTAACCATCGAATAACAAGCAGTAAACACACTACAAACTATTTTTTAAGGCTAATCTCAGTGATAATTGCAATACTTTTTCATTTTTTTAAACTTCTTATGTTGTATGATTTGTATTTATTTATGTATTTATTGATACTTTTTTCACTTCGGTATTCTTTTTTTCTTCGGCTGAGGTTGACATTTCAATGGAATGAGCCTAATGTTAAAACGATCAACCTATTCAATTGAGGTTGAAATTCAACAGTCTCATGAAAAATATTTGAGTAAAGACAAGATAAAATATCTGGTCTTCCCTTTTTGATATTTTCATGCACATTAGTGCATTAACTGTCCGTCCGTGAAAGCCGTGTCAAGCACTCGGGAACTATTCCACTTAAAAAAGGGGTGATGGGTTGTGGGTGGGAACTTTCCGAAGCTTCAATTTAAAACTTTGCTATATCCTTTTGACACATTCAACTAAATTATGTATTTGAAATTAGCAACGTTCTACTTTGTTTGATCAATATGCTTCTTATTATTCTTCCCCTAGTTGTTATCTTACATATCACCCCTATTTTGGTAAGATCATAGAAGACCTGACGCATGCGCAAATGCGCGGAAGGTTTTACCTAACAAGATCAGACCGTAACCGTGGCTGATATTTGTGTTGTGTATTTGCAGGCGCTGAGGAGTGCGGGCGCATTCCAAGGGGCCGCCAGGGAGCTCCTGGAATGGTGCGGAGATCACCGAGCCTTCCAGAAGGTCTTTGAAAACAACCTCATTGGATGTCTCACGGTAAGGACCCAAAAGATCATTTCAGTTTTTGAACTTAGAGCAGATACAGTGACCTCTCACTTATACGCCGGCCCGAGGGACCAACAGAAAAAGGCACAAAAGTGAGAGAGACGTATAAGTGAACGAGCCTATTTAAAGGACTAAAACGCAACATAGTTTCTATAGAAAAGGGACATATTATTACGGATTGACAATTACTGTAGCTTAACTACAATGATAAAGAGAAACCAAAAATTATAGCATACCTAATTACAAACTGTTCGCTTTAAAATGATGCATAATAGATAATTGTCCCTTTCCTAACTCTAGTTCATGCTGAAAAAAAGTCTTTCGTGAGTAATAAAGGCGAAACATTAAAGAGGAAAGTGAAGAAAATGCTTATTTTTTTAATGAAAATAAATTAAATTTTTCACATTTTAGGGAAAATTCGGCACATAAGTGAAATATTTATCTTTAGAGCGACTCATAAAGGAATGATACTATAAGTAAATTGCTATGGAATGTGCTGGGACCATTCAAAATCGTCGTATAAGTGAAAAAATCGCATAAATGAGGCGGCGTATAAATGGGAGTTCACCTGTATTAGCAAATGTAGGGAGCAAGTCCAATCATTGGCTTAGAAACGGCTGAAACAAAGATCCCAAGTCACATGGTGCAACATCGGCAAATGAGAGACACGTCTTGCGTCAAACAAGAGAAACACGATTACTCCAAATGCTTTCCTTGAAATATCCCACGTGACTTGAGATCTGTGTATCAAGAATTGAAGAATTCGCTCCCTCCACCTTTATTCCTTCTCAATGGGGGTTGAATCATTGTATGGTGCTCCTCCGGTAAGTTGTCCTCCGGAACAGATCCAATATTTTCCCTTGTTTAACAAAAGGAGAAAGTATTTAGCGCTTAATCACTGACTTGAGTTACGTTGTCTTCAAAGTCGATTTGCAAAGGTATTCAGTTTTAAATACGCTGCAATGATTCTTTCCTATTAACTGAAAAAAAGGAAACATTGTCAAGGTCATAGCTCAACTTTTCAGAGGAGCACTATAGCGCAAGATAAAACTTTTCGAGAAATTCGTTTAGAACCAGAAAGGCTCACTCTAGTGTAGTGGTTAGCGTGTCTTAAATTGCAAAATTTCCGATGTTCGGAAAAAATATATGTTATGCATAAGCTAATTTCGAACAATTCGATACCTTATTTATCACTATACTTTAAAAACTTTTCGAGTTATCGTAAAAAAATTATACTTTCATAAAACGTTTCATGTATGTTTGTCTGGCTTATATCTGTACCTCAGAACCAGACTAACGTAAGTCCATTTTCGTCATTTTTCAGTAGAGGGGAAAAACGATGTATTCGACAATCGTTTTTCCCCTCTACCGAAAAATGACGAAAATGGACTTACGTTAGTCTGGTTCTAAGGTAAAGATATATGTCTCTAATAACCTAAACCTTTTTTTTTTTTTTCGAATACAAACTCTATTTTCAAAAAAAAAAATCGAAAATATTGCTAAATTTTGATTTTTACTTTTAAAATTTCGATAAAAAAGTGTTCATAAAATTTTATAAAGATTAAATTAAGGTTTAAGTCTTGAGGAAAGTATGTAGCAATATTTTAAAATTAAGATTGCAATTCAATTATTTTACTGTGAGAGAAAGTGCATAATATTTTTCGAACTAGAGAAAGCATTTTTCTATTATATTTTCCGACAGCAAAATTGTACTTTTCAAATGTACGTTATATATTGTATTATCTCTGAGATTCTAAAATGTTGATTAAAACTCAAATTTTGGTCATAGCTTGTACGGAAATTTAGTTTAAATAATGGGTATTTTCTGTGTCGAGCTTTTCTAGAGGCTCAGAGACTGACTAGAGACTGACGTGAGTGTGTTTATTTTCAGGTGGTGAGCCAAGTGTCTGCTAAACCCGGGTTTGATCTCGACCTAGGCTACCGGCTGCTCGCGGTGTGTGCAGCACATAGAGACAAGTTCTCGCCCAACACTGCTAGTGAGTTATTTAATGTATTTCCAATATAACCAATATATAACCAATTATTTAATGTACTCATATTAACCCTTAACTTCCCACTGTTGCATTTCTGCAACGTATGATTCATTTTAATTTAAAATACTAAATTTACTTTTTAATTACCAACAAATCACTTAACTGAGGAAAAAAAAAAAGATTACTACAACGAAATACATGCTAATTTCGTCACTAGTTGACAGCACGTTTTCCCCAGAAATCACAATAATTATAAAAATCTCTGATGCCTCAAGAGCTGTATAAAAAGAATCCATTATTTTTTATAACTCCTCTTATTTACTAACGAAATAAATTACCAGGTAAGAAATTTAGCCATTTTACATTCATTTAAAAATAATTTTAATATTCTATTGGAAACAGTTTTAAAGAAATTTAATTTTACTTATACGTTGCAGCGAAAAAAAGGCAGAAATTCAATTAAAAACTGCTTATTTTTTTACTTTTATATACATAAATATTTGTGCTCTTTATTATTACTTGAGAACTAGCTGTTATAATTTTTTCATAGAAATTTAGAAAATTGCAAATGGTCAAAAATAAAACTTGCACCCGAAAAAGAACTCTAAATTGGTTCCTTCCAGGAAAAATCACCAACTGTACCAATTTTTTTTTTTAAAAAAAAGGCTGAATATTACGTATTCTGATCCCAGAAAAAAAAAGACTATCCAAACCAACTTAAACTGCCCCAGACCAGAGAGCAGCCTGTAAATCGGTTTCTATCGTGGCAGCTGTAATATGAAGGAAAAAACATCCCATCAGGGTTCACTATGAAACCCTATTCTACTTACTTTTGAATTCTCTCTGAATTCTCTCTTGCCCCGATCACAGACGCGCCACGCACATAGAATAGTTTCAAGTTCCAGGAAAACCTTTATGTCGGGGAATGTGGGGCAAAGTGAAGTAGGTGGGATAAGTTACCTTTTTCAATATGATTAAATTGGTAATGTAATCACCGTCAGCTCGGTCAGGCCCTTCTGCCCCCGAAATTTTTTTCGCAATCGTGTTTGGTTCGCGACGATGAACAGTGCCTGTTAGGAAGAATCAAATGAAAATACGCATTACAATTAGAACAAAATGAAAATTCATCTCCTCTTCCAGCAGAAAAAAAGAATTTAGTAAAGAACTCAGCAAAATTAGAAAATATTTCAATCCAAATCCGACCCGGAGACAAAAATAACCTGATAAAAATACTAGCAACAAAATTATTTTAAAAGAAAAATAAAGGGTTCAAAGAGAACCTCTCCCCAGTGTTCAAACTGGCTTAAACCAAATTTTAGTTTTGGGTACTTAGGGGCTCCTGAGAATATCAAAACTGTTGTTTTGTACGTTTGAAAAGTTGCTTTCGAATTTGTGGTCACTACTGTCTGATATTCTTAGGTAAAATATTCCGCGCATTTACGCATGCGTCAGGTCTTCTCTGATCTTACCAAAACAGGGGTGTTAGGTAAGATAACAATAAGGGGAAGAATTATTAAAAAAACATTTTGAGCTGTATCAAACAACGAGGAACGATGCTATTTCAAATGCATAGTGTAGTTGAATATGTCAAAAGGATATAGCATATGCAAGTTTCAATCTGAAAACTTCAGAAAGTTATCACCCACAACCCATCTACTCTTTTTTAAGTTGAACTGTTCGCGAGTGCCAGGCGCGGTTTTCACAGACGGACAGTAACATTTTGCTCCTTAGCTCTGCTCTTGACTTGAAGTAAGCCTAAGACTTTCGCTAAAATAGAAACCGTTATATTTGTTGTTATAATCAATTGAGAAAAAATTGAAGCGAGTTTAATCTGATGCAGAAAAACATGTTTATTCGACTGGCATAAAATGTTAAGGGGTGTGAGCGATCTTCTATCCCTCTAATCGTCAATTTACGTGAAAGCCTAGCTTGAAAAATTAATTATGAACAGACTAATTCAAAGAAAAAAAAACTCTGAGAAACAAGCCCCCGGGACTTAAAGTCATGCTATACCAAATTTGGAGGCTGAAAGGGTTTTTAGAGATGTCCTGGATGCAAGCAGTGGCATATTTTAGGAGACAACCCCCCCCCCCCTGCCAAAGAATAGAAACAAATTAACTTTTAAATTATTTTTCTTTAAATTTATTTTTTTATAACGTAATAAAAAATTTTAAACTATTTAAAAAAGAAACACTCACACAAACCATAGAAAAAAAAATTTCTTCGATTTGCCATGAGAGTAATATTGCAGCAGATGGTCAGTGTAGAAGAATAAATAAAAGTTACAAGTTGCGAATTAAAGGGGAACATAATATCACGATTCGTTCATTACTTCTTTTTTAATTTAAAACCGTTATTTTCCTGGTTTAATAAGCTTTTAATTTAATCATTTTGAGAATAAATGTACGAATACCACTTTGGTGAAATGATAGAAGGTTTAGTTCATTGGCTTAAAGTGTCAAAAATCCAAACATATGTAGTAGGGGAATGTAGGGCAAGTGAAATAGCGGGGCAAAGTGAAATGGTAAAATATTTTCCTATCTTGCAGCGTGTCAGTTATCTAGCAATATTTTAACTAAGTTCATAGTCATATAGTTGATTACTGTCGAAAAATAAGTAGCTCTTAACATCAATGAAACAAATGTTCAAGCTATTTTCAAAATTTGATACCTTTATTGTAACATTCGTGGTTTTTCTAAAATATTTATTCTTTTTATAAAAAGGTAAAATTTTTGTAATTATCATTTGAACTATTAATTGAGATTTACTGAGGTCCAGTGCAGTCCTAATTTTGTTTCATTGAGCATTTTTTGATTTTAAACATTCAATGGAATTGGTCAAGTGCACTCGGGACAAAGTGAAATAGCTCATTTCGCTTACTTATTCATTTATTTATTAAATCACGTACGTATTTCTTCATTTATTAATTTACTTACATGCTTTTACTTAATTATTTACTTGTTTACTCATTCATTTATTCATTTGCTAATTCATTCTCTATTTTTATTCACTCATTTATTTTCTCCCACGTATTAATTAATTCATTTATTCATTTATTTACTTATTCGTTTATTTTTTATTGCTATTTTTTTTCGTTTATTTACGCATTCATCAGATGAAAATTACTGTTAATTGTGAAATAGAAGATTTTTACGTAACAAAATCATTTTGTTTCTCACTTTGCCCCATGATTTGTTGAGGAGAAAATTTTCCACATTTTTTGAAAGTGCAAAATAACTATCAAAGATGAAAAATTATATTTCAACGAAAGTAGTATTGCAAAGTACATTATTCGTTCTTTATGCACAACAATTTTTAGAACAAATTTCCGATTTGTTCCTTTTGAAGCAGGGAAGTAAACTCAACTATTTCACTTTGCCTCACATTCCCCTACGTAACATTTCTTCACGTTAAATAGATTATTTGGTTGTAAGGGCTATTTAAAAACATTTTAAAGGAGCGTGGTGAGACTTTCGACCCTGGACTTCTTCTTTGAAAACTTCAAAAATTCCTGTTTGCGCCCTGGACAGGGTAGTAATCTATATGTTATTTGCAGCTCAGGAGCTAGATCTTCAAACATGCTCTTTTTTTTTTTTACTTTTTTTTTTCTTACAATTCCTTCTAACAGTGTGGAATCAGAAAACAAACACGGTGTGAGAGTGGACAAACGCATCGGCACACAGGCTGCGGCCGGTCGATTTTCTCACTTCTCCGTCCTGGTATTTTGATACTTTCTCGCGACGCACGTCCCCCTCTCCACGTTGTCATGGCAACCGCGAAGGGAAGCCCCCGAAAACGAGAGTCGCCCACGTCTTCGGCTCTTTCCCCCTTCTCTGCCACAAGGAAAGGTAGGCATGGCTCCTGGCTGCTCCTTTTCAAGTATAAGTCACCAGGTCTCTTGTTCTGCGATAAACTTTGAACAAAAAAAAAAAAAAAAAAAAATCTGGTGTGGACTCCACGCTACTTCCTTTCACTTTTAGATGTCATAATAGATGCTTAAGGTGTTTAAATAGTTCTTTAGAGCAGGCAAAATAATAACTTACACATTTACACCCTTATTTTGTCTATAACCAATAGAAAAAAGTGTTTTACAATTACTTATCATCTAAATGTTGCCGAGTTTTCATCATTCAGCGAATTATTCGTTAAATATCGCCAATAGCGCCAAATTTAACTCAAATTCGAAAAGTTATTTTTTTCGCTAAATTTATTGCCTATTTGGCGACAAACACTTGGCGACTGAAAGCTTGGCGATACATCACCAAATAATATCATCACTTCATAGTCTGCAGTGAAATTAACAGATTAACCCCCAAAAAGGGGTAAAAGACCCCCTTGGGAGTATTTAGAATACAACCAAAAGGGGACGTGCACAGCTAAATCCGCCTCAGAGCCTACATGCCGAACGAGAATGTTGTACGGCATACCGTTTTTGAGCTATACGAGATACATACATACATACGTACATACGCACATACATTCATACATATGCGCATACATACATACGTACATACAGACGTTACTAGAAAAATCGTTGTTTTCCTCGGCGGTGGCCTAAAAGGATGTTTCGGCTGCTTATATGTTCATAGGTACATATGCACGCGCTGAGGGGTCGAAAAACTACTGAACATTCATTCGGGAATGAGTAAAATAGAAATTTAGTCCGAAATTAGAGTGATTTTTTTTTTTTTCGCGATCACAATACTTCCTTTACTACGTAAAAGGAAGTAAAAAACAACACTAAGAAATACTTTATACTAGCTGACCCGGCGAACTCTGTTCCGCCTTAAAGGCAATAAATAAGCAAATTTTTGTATATATTAAGTTTTTTATTATTAGAAAATACAAAAAAAAAATTAAGTACCTACATTAATCATTCATTATTGTTCCTGTATTTTAGTACATAGGTTGCTCTTCACTTACGTACCTTGTGATACACAACATTTTTTGTTTTATAATCAGGCGCAAAAACAAACATGGCAGATGGTCTTCCGGCCCGTGAACATGCCACATATAATTGACCATGGGAAAAACAGTGATGTTCTAAATTCAAACCACAAACTTTTAAGGATTGGCCTTGTGATTTGTTGATGGTCATGGCAAATGCAAGACGGATCGGAAATCTAGCTTGACGCTCTATTCAAATGCTCCCGAACATCTTCATTCTCGGATGCTTATCATTGTGGTAAATTAAAATAAAAAACAGAAAAAAAGCTTAGTTTATTTTAAAAATATATATATACCGTGAGTCTGCTTTTCGTCATTAGTTGGCACGATAAGCTGAAAAAGGAGGGATGGAGTTTGATAATGGAATGAGGTTCATCTACCGTGGTGACAGAAAAACAGGTTAGGGAAATAATATATAAAATTTATTAGATATAGCTATAAAATTCTATAGCTAGTTTATGTCATGAAACGGATAATTTACACTTAAAATTATATCAGTTGCTTATGAAAAATACATATGAACCTGGAATGTTGATTGATTGATGAGTGATGGTATTTCTACCTTATGATGATGAGTACCCTTTATTGGGTGTTGATAAATAATCGACGGACCATTGAATATTTTTAAGTTGTTTATTTATGATACTGATGACACCGCTGATAGTGGGTGTTCATCTGACAACGTTCCTGTACGAAGTGAGTTGATTTTTACAGTTGGCCGCTAGGCGGCGTTGTAACGCATCTGGAATACGTCAGTGGTCTGAACATACTCCCGGCGTTGAAATGATAATTTCAAAACAATTTATGAGAAAAATAAACAAGAACAGAAATTTGACCAATAATATGTGATAAAGTAAATAAAGACATTTAAAAATAAAACAATATATAAAGTTATGCAACTGTTCTAAATTCAGCACAATATCACTACTACAGATTAAACAAAATTGTGTATAAGAAAACAAAAACTGGTACTTAAGGATCGTTATTGATAGGCAAAAGACAAATGGTGATCACACCTCTTTTGAACACTCCTGTGGCAGTTCTTACAAAAACTACTCTTACCCTTTTATCTTTGCCTTTAACTATACTTTCTATTCGACCCAATTTCCATTTGAAAGGAAGTAGATCTGGGTCCTTTAATAAAACCATATCATTAGGGTTTATGTTGTCTTTAAGAAATTTCCATTTATTCCTTAAATGCAAGTGGTTCAAATAATCACGCGACCAGTGTTTCCAGATTTGTTGGGTAACCTTAGTTATTTTTTGCCATCTTGATAAGTAATTATCTGATGTTTCAAGAAGGCTTGGACTGGGGATTGAATTTAATGCCCTCCCTATCAAGAAGTGACCTGGTGTCAATGCTGAAAAATCAGTGGGATCAGATGACATTGGAGTTAATGGCATGCTGTTTAAAATAGCTTCAATTTCTGCTGTTATTGTTAAGAACTCTTCAAATGTTAATTTAGTTGAACCTATTGCTCTTTTTAAATGAAATTTGAATGATTTGACACCAGATTCCCTCAAGCCTCCGAAATTCGGAGATCTTGGAGGAATAAATTTCCAGTTTATTTTTTCAGAGGTTAAATATTCAGTTAAGTTATGATCCGGCTGGCTGATGATTTTGTGTAACCTTCTTAATTCTGCGTTAGCTCTGACAAGATTTTTACCATTATCTGAATAAATACAAACACATTTACCTCGTCTCGAAAAGAACCGTTTTAGAGCTGCAATTAGTGCCGTTGAAGTTAAATCTGTAACCAATTCCAGATGAATTGCTTTAGTAGCAAAACAAATAAATATATCAACATAAATTTTCTGATATATTCCCTTACGTTGCCCTTTGTATTTGATTAGGAAATGACCACAATAATCCAGGCCACAGTGTGAGAACGCGGGACTGGGATTAACTCTTTCTGATGGTAAATTACCTAATAATTGCTCTGCAGCTATCGGTTTATTTTTGAAACAAACTATACACTCATGCACCACTTTTCTTACTAGGTTTCTGCCATTTATAGGCCAAAACTCCTTTCGCACTATATGCAACAAGGTTTGCGGACCAACATGCAAATTTTTTATGTGATAATGTTCCATAATTAATTTTGTGAGTTTATGCCTAGCAGGCAAAAGTTTTGGGTACTTTTGATTCTCGTTTAAATTAGAATTCTGCAGGCGACCTCCAACACGAATTATTTGGTCCTTATCTAAGAAGGGAAAAAGATTGCTTACCTTTGAAGTCTTTACCATCCCCTTAGATTTTAAATCCTTTAATTCGTTACTAAATTCTACCCCTTGTGCCATTCTTACTAAGGCGTTTGATGATTCATTAATCTCTTTGATGCTGATGGGGCCTTGTTGTTTGTTTCCTGGAAACCTGGTATTGTTTATGAATCTACAAATATAACTAAAAATACGACATAATTTAGAAAATTTGTTACTTAAACTTAGAATGTTATCAAGAAATGCATTAGAGTCTGTAACAGTTAACAGTAGAAGTTCAGATGAATTTTTAAGTTCGTTGTTATACGCGTCACTATGTTCAATTTGTAAGTCTGCTGTTGTTGTAGATTGAATGTCTGATTGTAGAAATGAAGGGCCGGAGAACCACAGAGAGTTCTTTGTCAACTCAGTTGCTGTGGCACCTCTGGAGATGACATCTGCCGGGGTTTCCTTGGACGGGACATGTCGCCAGTCATAGTTGGGGCATAAGGTGTTGATGGCCTTTACACGATTCGCCACAAATGGCTTGAGTTTCTCAGGTGGAGTCTTGATCCATGCAAGTGTGATTGTGGAGTCACACCACATGTAAATGTGATTTAATGTTACGTTTAGAGTTTTCACAACCTTGCCAACTAAACGTGCTAGAAGTAATGCGGCTGTCAGTTCCAACCTTGGAATAGTTAACTTTTTCAGCGGGGAAACTCTTGATTTGCTGCACAATAGAGATATTTTAATGTCCCCTTGAGTCGGTCTTGAGCAAATATAGATTACTGCTCCGTAAGCCTTTTCTGACGCGTCACTGAAACCGTGTAAGTCGATGAAGACGTAGTTAGGACAGAGTATACATCTAGGTATTTTGAAATTGTTGACATCAGAAAGAGTCTGAAGAAACCGTGTCCATTCCTTCAGTTCCTCTGGAGGAATAGGATCTGTCCAGTTCAACTTGAGTGTCCATAAATTTTGAAGAAAGATTTTTGCCTTTGATATTATTGGACCAAGGAGACCTAACGGATCATAAAGTCTTGCTATGGTAGAAAGGACCTCCCGTTTTGTATAATTTTCTTGTATCACTATGTTCACCTTGAAGGTAAAATAATCTTGATCATGCTTCCAGAGCATTCCTAACGTTTTTACCGTGTTAGGATCTATGTTGAATGTGTATTCTGGTTTGGTGTTGTCATTTAACAAGAAATCGTTGTTTGAAACCCACTTGTGCAATTCCATTCCTCCTCGTTGCAGTAGTTCAACCAGCTGCAATTGTAATGTTCTTGCTAAATTTAAATCATGTGAACCTGACAAAATGTCATCGACATATGTGTCTTTCAGTAAAACTGGAGCTGCGTCGGGAAAATCTTTAAGTTCATCCTCAGCAAGAGCCTTTAAAACTCTTGTGGCTAAAAATGGCGCACATGTTGTACCGTACGTAACAGTCTTTAATTTATAAATCTCTATTGGAGCACTTGAACTTGATTTCCATAAGATTTTTTGTAAATTTCTATCGGAACTGTTTACTAACACTTGCCGGTACATTTTCTTAATGTCTACACAAAATGCGTATTGATGAGTACGAAAGCGAGTTGCAATCGAAAAAATATCTTGTTGGATTGTTCCACCATTCAGCAATATGGAGTTAAGTGCAACACCATTTCTTGGTTTTGCAGTTGCATCAAAAACCACTCGCAAAGGTGTCGAAGAACTTTCGGGTCTAAAAATAGCATGATGAGGGATAAAATATTCTTTTTCTTCACTGTCAGAGCTAAGGTCTCTTTCCATGTGATTAAGAGCATAATATTCGTTAATGAAGGCTGTATATAAATTTGCTAATGTTTCATTTTTATCTAACTTTTTCCAAAGCGAATCTAACCTGGTTTGAGCTAATTCTCTAGAATCCCCTAATTCAGAAATTCCGTTTTCCTTTTTTGGTAAAGAAACCGTATATCTACCGCTTTCATCCCTTTTAACAGTTGACACGAAATGTTCCTCGCAAATTTGTTTTTCGAGCGTTTTAGAATTATTTGGTTCGATATGATTTTCACCCGGAAATGATTTTAACTCAAAGAATTTTGTAACTTCCATGTCTAAAGTACAATGCTCCTTTATTAAACCGCTAAAACAACAGTTTGAAATATTTAGATTTCCTGCTACTATGTACCCGAATACTGTGTTTTGAAGTGTCAAAGAACCATCATGTGATTTAAATTTACCTTCCTTTAATAGATCAAAAAATAATTCACAGCCAATTAGCATATGAATTTTACTCGGAATAAAAAAGGTATTATCCGCGAGATTAATTTCAGAAGGGATATTCACCGTTGAAATGTCTAAGTTTTGATGTGGGGTTAGTTCTGTTATTTTTGGCAAAACAACAAATTCTAATGATCGGCGAAAATCATTTTGTTGATTGGAAATGATCGCTGACACTTTATATTTTGCGTAACATTGACGCCCTGTTATTCCGGTAATAGCGCAATCAATTTTTTCCCTTTTCAAATTCAAACTATCCGCTATTTCTGAACTGAGAATATTCAAGCTCGACCCTGAATCCAAGATGGCCTTTATTTTTATTCTTTGATTGTACTTATTCTCAATAAAAAGATTCGCGGTGCATAATAAGTTGCTCTTATTTTTCCCATCCAACATAGCAAAAACTGAAGCGCTGCTTGTTGAATTCCCATTTCTCTCTACTGGCGCCTCATTCGAATTATTTATTACTGATCTCGATGACTCACCACTTGAAGGCGCCTGACTTTCTTGGTAAGGGCTTTCGCTCCGATTTATGTCTAAGTGAATCAGAGTGTTGTGCGTTCGACTGCAAAATCGGCATCGATAATTAGACTTACAAGGAAGTTTATGATTATACAAGCAGTTTTTACAAAGTTTATGATCGCTAATCAGCTGAATACGCTCGTTAACGCTCATTGATAGAAAGGCTGGGCATTTAAAAATAGAGTGGCATATGGTTTTACACAAAATGCAATTAAGTCTTGTTGGAGGATTTTTGTTCTGATTTACTACAAATGTATTCGATTTATTTTGAGTTTGAGACCGCGGTTTCGGTTTAGTTATTTGCTCTAGTATTACTGACCTCGACTGCAAAAAGCTTAATAAATCTGTCAGTTTAGGAATCTCCCTTGACGATAAGGATAATTCATAGCTCTTACGCGTTTCAGAATCAATCTTTTCTAAAATTATATTAACAAAAACCGCGCTTGTTAAATCGTTACACTCTAGTTTTAAGACCTTTAATGCTCTCAAACTTTTGTTTACGACATCAGTTATATGCCTTAATCCCTTAGCTGTTTCTGTTTGCAATTTTTCCAGCTTTAAAATTGATTGGATATGAATGTCAATGACTGCTCGTTTATTTAAGTACCTTTCTTCTAAGGCTTTAAACAATGAAGTAAAAGTGTCATCACTGCATTCAATATGTTTTGCTTCTCCTCGTAATGATGCCTTTAAATAATACAGCTTTTGTTCGTCTGAAAGACCTTTGTTTTCAGTTATCAAATTATTGAATTGCAATTTAAAATCAGAAAAATCTTCAATTTTGCCAGCGAATATTGGTAGTGGGATTTCTGGCAATTTTGTTGACATAGTTATGCAATTTTCAATTTTATTTTCACTTTTGCTCGTTTGAGCTTGGTATTTGGGTTTGAATTTAGAGAGTAAGTATTGTACGCTTACCTCTAGAGCATTTCTCTGCTCTTCCATTGCCGTCATATTTTCATCGCTCATTTTTGCACCTTCTTCGGTATCTTCCTCGCACTGGAGATATTCCGTCCATAAACTGTTGATTTCACCTTTCATTTCTTCCAGAACCGAGAGTTTTTGTTTCGCACCAAGTCCTCTCTTTTCTATTTCTTCTTCGGTCTTTGGATCTGCTGATTCAACAAATTTCGAGATGTTTGTTAACTTCGCTTGCAGTCTTCCTCTCGCTCTGTTGAGCTCTTTTAAAGTTTTTGATTTATCCATACTTGCTGATATCGGCTCCGGCTCGACGGACCACTTTTATGGAATGTTGATTGATTGATGAGTGATGGTATTTCTACCTTATGATGATGAGTACCCTTTATTGGGTGTTGATAAATAATCGACGGACCATTGAATATTTTTAAGTTGTTTATTTATGATACTGATGACACCGCTGATAGTGGGTGTTCATCTGACAACGTTCCTGTACGAAGTGAGTTGATTTTTACAGTTGGCCGCTAGGCGGCGTTGTAACGCATCTGGAATACGTCAGTGGTCTGAACAGAACCAATTGTTTAGAATTGTCATCAGAAATTTGAAGACTAAATTTTAAGTGTAACAGGTTTTCAAATTGCCTCCTCATTCAAACTGCTGACTTTATGTTTTGGGCTCTTCTTAATTAAAAAAAAAAAAAAAAAAAAAGGAAAACAAGTTTATAAGCATTAGAAAAAAAGGAAGTTATCGTGAAATTAATGTACGAAATTCCACGTATAAAATTATAGAACCACTTTCTACATTAATTTAAAAAATATTCTACGTGCTCCTAATAATTCAGAACCTCATAATTCGTTAACCATAAAATTATCAACTTATCAAAACGTTGCCAAAAAATATTATCATCAACTTCAGTAATAACTATTACAATATATAATCAGATGTATCATGGCGTACCTTTATAAACTACCGCTTCTCCCTTTGTAGCCCCTCCCCTCCCGTATTTATGTCTTTTTAAAAACTTCCAGCTGGATTGTGGCTGTGACTTATTCCCCTGGACTTACTCAATGGTTAGGTCAAGTTCAAGAATCCATAACTCTTCTATAAGTCATAACAAGGTATCTTCCTTCTCATGCCCAAGCAGTTAAAGAGGCTAATCTGAGCGGCCTGTGCACCCCGAAAGGTTTTTCTGACCAATGTCCTAAGAAGACTTTTGCCGACCCGAGAACACTACACTACTGACTTAATTTCCTCATTTACACAAGCGGTAGATTAACCCTTTAACAGTTTCATATTTTCGCGCACCCAGTAGTCATTTGAAAAGTAGCGGGGTTAACCTTGGCTGGAAGGGGGGCTTCTTGACCCTCGAATCGATCCTCCGTGCGTGCAAGAACCCCCTTCCGCTTTTTTATACTACTGTCAAGGCAAAGGAAGATATCTTCCGGCATCGATTTTTCGGCCTGCTCAGTTCGGTTCGACAGCCGGATATGCGATACTCCCTCTACCGGGCATCGGAAGACCAAAGTCCGGAGCGACCGACATTTACATCAGATTTAAAGGGGCGATCCGAATGACCAACGGACGAAGAGAGATGTTGAGTTAACGGTTTCCGCTATGAGAAATCAAAAGTATTCTCGGGCACCGATCAAGATGATTCTTTGACCTGGAAGTGACGAAATATTTCGTCATACACGGACTATTACTGCAATGGGCATGATAAAATATTTCGTCACCTTACAAAAACTTTTTCTCAACCTGTTAATTGGATGTGGCGAAATATTTCGTCATACACGGACTACTACTGCAATGGGCATGGTGAAATATTTCGTCACATTATGAAGCTTTTTCTTCAACCTGTTGAGAAGAGGTGGCGAAATATTTCGTCATACACGGACTGCTACTGCAATGGGCATGGTGCGTCACATTATGAAGCTTTTTTTTCAACCTGTTGAGAAGAGGTGGTGAAATATTTCGTCATACACGGACTGTCGCTGCAATGGGCATGGTGAAATTTTTCATCACATTATGAAGATTTTTCCTTGACCCGTTAACTGGCAGGGACGATGTATTTAGTCATACTTGTACTACTACTGCAATGGGCATGATAAAATATTTTGTCACATTATGAAGATTTTTCTTTCTGTTCCCCATTGTAAAACTAGTTGAACTAAGGTTTCACTGCGTTAACAAGTTGAAAAACTCGAAAACAAATAAATAAATGTAACAAAATAAAAGTGCATAGTTAACCTGAATCAGGTTCAAAGGACTGATTATTTGCAAGTAGAGTGGCCGCAGATTATACGAATAATACTTGTTCAAAACTGGTTTGGTTCAATAAAACGGCTAATTCAGTAATGCTGGATTTTGTGCCACTTTTGACGATTTGATTCGTTAAGCGGTTGATTCAATAAACCGGCATCCACTGTATATCACTTACAAAGGCAACTGATACACAGCTCGACATTAAAAATGCAACATTAAGGAGGAGTGGTCGGAAAGTGATGAAATTTGGTGCAAAGTCAGAGACAGCAAGGAACAATCAGTGATCTTTATTTCAAAACGATATAAGATTTAAACTAATTGACAAAGGAAGGGGGGGGGAGGGGGATTCCGCAATGAAAAGACAGTAAGGCTGCAATACAATTTTGTGTGTGAACGGCTTAAAACTACAGTCATCTAACGTCACTGCTTCCATTTCTCCAGGCTCACTTTTTTGCTTGTGAGTTTTTAAAAAAATCATTAAAAATCAAACACTGTATTTCAAAATTCAGCGATGGTGAATTTTTGTGTTTTGTAAGTCTCTTAACAATATCCAGTGTTCAAAGATGGAAAATTTAACAGGATAAAACTTCGCTACGCTGTTAAAACTACAGGTTGCAGACAGTGGCGGGTCCAGAGGGGGGGCCATGGGGGCCATGGCCCCCTCCGAGAGCCCAGAGAATTTTTTCAAAAATGAAAACTAGGTCTTACATATTTAAAATTCTATTAACTGTATCACTATTTTTACATAGAAGCAAATATAATTTTTTTTTATATTCAGCCTTTTCAAACAATTCTTCTGACAGTAACATCCTTTTAGTTAATTTACTTTGAAAACTAAACTTTTGCTAGAAAAAGCACTAGAATATAAATAGACCTGTACAGTGTGGCAGCTCGCAAAGTGCTACCTGAGCTACTTTTTTCAGTTCCATCCATAAGCAAATTCTGTAAAATTTCAACATTTAATTTTATATGTTTTTAAACACTCTGCGGTATTGTTTTATTCGTGACAAAGATGATTTGCTATTGATTAAATCGATTTAGTTTTATTCTCCGAGTAATGTTAAAAATTTATTAAGAGTTCATGAAAGATGAAACGAATATAAAAGAACTTTCAAACAATGCTCATACGGCATTTGTTAAAAAAAATTATAAAGAGGTGAAGGCGGCTTGATATTTAAAATAAAACATAAAATATATCCAAGGCACCCCTTTGAAGCAGCAATTCAGTCCAAAATGTGAAAAGTGTATTTAGTGGAGCCGCAGACATATGTATTTTAAACAATCAAATGAAAATAATGAATTGGACATTGAACATTTCACTATCTAAAATATCCATATGATTTTGGAAAAGAAATACTCAGGGAGAGTTTCCCATAATATACAGGTATATATATATATATATTTTAAGTAAGTAAAAGAGAATAATGACGTTGCCAAGGAGAGGATGGAAAGGGGGTTCCAAAGTAAATTCATTCCTCTGACCTGACCAAAGGTACTGTCAGCAACTCACCTGATACTTTTAAGCAATGCTCTCTAAATTTCAGGCATGGATTAACGTTGGCTAATATTTACTGCGATTTTCTTGTTTTATTTTTCTAAAATTTCTGCTACATTGCTTCAAAATTGCAAATGAAAGTAAATTTACGTGTTTGTATGTTAGGAAATCTAGATTTTAACCATATTCTTTTGTTTATAACTAATGTATGAAGTTTCATAGTTAACTATTGAAGTTTTTGCCAAAGCACTTTTTTTATAAATCAATCCCTCCCCCTTTATGCATACATAGAGGATGGCCCCCTCCGAGAACTTGTTCTGGACCCGCCCCTGGTTGCAGAAGGCACCTTTAAGGGTGAAACGTTGTAGCACCAGCGGTACCCCCTCAGGTGTGCCACTTGACTCCCAATGGCACCCATAAAGATGCCATTTGGCTTCATATGGCACCCGTTGTTTGACCAATGGCACCCTAGGGAGCCATATGGCACTTCAAGGGTACCATATAGAGTCAAGCGTCACCCTTCAGGGGGTGTCGCTTGTGCTACAACGTTTCACCCTTAAAGTGGCCTTGTGCAACCTGTAGTTTTAACAGTGTATTCCAGTTGTGCTGTTCCGTAAAGATTGAATTGTGGTTTTCCTTTTTCCCCGCAGCCCTTTTGTCTTCGTGGTGCGAGGAGCTGGGCCGCCTGCTCCTTCTGCGTCACCAGAAAGCTAGAGCCGAAGGAGAAGAGGAGGCGCAAGAGATGCAGAAAAATAGGCACCAGAGGTGGGTCCTTCACTTCCCCGTTGGTATACTTCACACATTCCAGGGTCCCCCGTACCTGCCTTAACTCGTGGTGAAATCGAGATGGGGCCCTGAAGAGCACTCTGTCCTTTTGATCCAGAACAAGGGCCGAGCAAACACTGGTCCAGCACCCCCAGAGATATCGTTTCACATGGAGGACTTTGTGACCACGGTTCTCAGTTAACGTCACCCAGCCAACATTAGTAACGACGGTGGATCTTTGATCGGCTGGGATCGAATCCGAGATCCCTCCGGTCATGAGTCCGACGCCTTACCAATCGGGCTACCATTGGTATACACGGCCTCCGTTGGTATACAGGGGGATAATCCTGAATTTCAATAACGAAGATACTGACAGGGAAATGGAATACGTGAAAGAATAGAAAATTCTGAGAGGTTTCTGCGGTATTTATTACCTGAAGTAGAGGGACAGGGACGGATTGATATCTTATGAGGACGATCGCCCCTTCCTTCAAGACATCACCATCGGTAATTTAGCTCAAAAAACTTATTCTAGACGAGTTTTAATTATGCTGGAGGAAGAAAGTTAGGAGATCTCCCCCGGAAGATTTCGGAATTCAAGTCCCAAACCTTTGTGATCAATATTTGTAAGCCAGTATACATAGTAAAAAGGCCAGTAATAAAAAACAATTTCCCCTCCCTAGAAAAATTTCTAGATCCGCCCTTAAGATGAGAGCTCTAGTTGCTATCCAATTGCGTTAAGAAAAGAAAATGGCCACGAGATAGGTGAAAGCACAGTACTTGTTATGATTAGACAACGGAAAATCACTAATAACCGGTCAAAGATAACGACCTATATAGTGTGACATATGCTGGGCCTAATTACCCAAAAGGCTCGAGAAGCTTAAGATTCCCCTTAAAATGTTCAGGGGGCCCAAAAACAGCTGAAAACCTGTCATTTAAAATTCTAGTTTCTGCTTTTACATATCTAAAGGTAATTGTAAACATTAAAGCCGGTTCAGTAAAAAAATTTCCGAAAAGTTTTAAAAGTGAAGACACATTTCATGAAACATTAATCCCACCACAAGCTATTTTTAACTGTGGACTTTGGTCCAACTTTTTACTATGTACTTTTATAAAGTTTTATAAATTCTTTGAAGTAATAAATCTAATTTAACATGTAATCATAAAATTACAATCCAACCATATACACTGAAGTGACAAAAGTCATGGGATAGCAATATGCAAATTTTCAGATGGCAGTAGCATCGCATAGAACAGGTATAAATGCGCAGTGCTTTTACAGAGCTTTCATTTCTGTTCAAGTTATTCATGTGAAGAGGTTTTAACGTGATGATGACCGCACGACGTGAATTAACAGACTTTGAACGCGGAATGTTAGTTGGAGCTAGACGCATGGGTCATGCCATTTCGGAAATCGTTAGAGAATTCAACATTCCCAGATCCACTGTGTCAAGAGTGTGCCGAGAGTATGAAATTTCAGGCATAACATCCCACCATGGACAGCGCAGTGGTCGACCGCCTGCACTTAAAGATCGAGACCGGCGACGTCTGCAAAGAGTCGTAAATTCTAACAGACAAGCAACACTGCGTCAAATCACCGTAGAAATCAATGTGGGACGTACAATGGACGTGTCTGCTAGAACTGTGCGGAGAAATTTGGATTTCTTGGGCTATTCCAGCAGAAGACCGACTCGAGTGCCTTTACTGACAGAACGACATCGCTTGCAGCGACTCTCGTGGGCACGTGAGCATATCGGTTGGTCCCTAGATGAATGGAAAACCGTGGCCTGGTCCGATGAGTCACGATTTCAGCTGGTAAGAGCCGATGGTAGGGTTCGAGTGTGGCGCAGACCCCACGAAGCCATGGACCCAAACTGTCAGCAAGGCACTGTTCAAGCTGGTGGTGGCTCCGTAATGGTGTGGGCTGTTTTTTCATGGCATGGACTTGGTCCTCTAGTGCGACTGGACCGAACATTGACTGGAAATGCTTATGTGCAGCTACTTGGAGATCACTGGCAGCCATTCATGGACTTCATGTACCCAAACAACGATGGGATTTTTATGGATGACAATGCGCCATGTCACCGGGCCACAACTGTTCGCAATTGGTTTGAAGAAAATTCTGGACAATTCCAACGAATGATTTGGCCACCTAGATCGCCCGACATGAATCCCATTGTGCATTTATGGGACACCATCGAGAGGTCTGTTCGTGCCCAAAATCCTGCCCCATCAACGCTTTCACAATTATGGACGTCTATCGAGACAGCATGGCTCAATATTCCTGCAGAAGACTTCCAACGACTTGTTGAGTCCATGCCACGTCGAGTTGTTGCCTTCGCCGGGCAAAAGGAGGGCCGACACGATATTAAGAGGTATCCCATGACTTTTGTCACTTCAGTGTATTATGTAGAAAATTCTATATATTAGAGGGGGAAGGGGATAGATTTTTAACTGAATTCTGTTCGGGCCACTTTTAGAAATAATATTTGCACCCATAGTGCAATCTGTTTTAATATTTCAAGAGTATAGAAATATTCCCTCTCGCTTCAAAAAGCAGGGGACCTCAAAACGAGGCTGAGTTTCCCCTAACTTCAGAGGTTAATCGGGCCCTGGACATTAGGGTGGGGCGAAAAATAAAAAGTTTTTCAGATCAACTTCTAATAGTTGCCAAAAGTTGTCTTTGGTGATAGTTAGCTTTTGTGCAAAATTTGAGAAAAATCGGTTAATATCTTCAGGGGGCGCTGCGATCGCAAAGTTTTATCATAGCTATTATCGGGATTTTATGGTTAAAATATGAAAAACAATGCCGTTAGCCAATCTCATTGCATTTTTTTACTCATAAGATGTATTCATGCATTCAAAGCAAATGAAATAACTCACAAAAAATATTTTATATGATATATTTATATTTCAAGCATTTAAAAAGAAACAAAAACGTGAAAAAAAGTGATTTTTTTTTTAATATAAATATATCATATAAAATAATGTTTGTGAGTCATTTCATATGCTTTTAATGCATGAAAACATCTTTTGAGTAAAAAAAACGCAAAGAGACTAGCTAAAAGCATTCTTTTTGATATTTTAACCATAAAATCCATAACAAAGCTATGGTAAAACTTTACGATCGCAGCGCCCCCTGAAGATATTAACCGATTTTTCTCAAATTTTGCACAAAAGTTAACTATTACCAAAGACAACTTTTGGCAACTATTAGAAGTTGATCTGAAAAACTTTTGATTTTTCGCCCCACCCTACTGGACATATGGTGATTTTTTTATCGTACATCCACCTAAACCATCTTTGCAAGGATTGGTGATTTTGTTTCGACCAACCATTCTACACACTGCGGTTTCTTCTAACCAGTCACTATTTTCTTTAATTAACAAGTAAACTAGCGTCCTCAGATAATTAATACAAGAAAAACTGTCCGAGTTTTTCATTCTTTTGCAGCAAAATGCGGTCCATTTTCCTTCTTAGTATTTTTAGTACCAGGGGACCGAGCCCGCTCGGTTAAAAAAAAAAAAAAAAAGAGGTTTGTAAACTTGTGTTTTTTTCTAAAATGCGAAGTACTTATTTAGATATACTTGAAAAGCATTTTTAAGCCTTTGGTTGCAATTATGCTTTTAAAACAGCCGTAATGTTT
>JAXGGA010017209.1:0-24855 GCA_038373865.1 Uloborus plumipes | reverse complement strand
GTTTATTTTATGTAGCTTCTCTTAACTGCAAGAGCAAAGCGTTGTGTATTAACTGTTTTGGTTTGTCAGATGACGAAATATTTGTTTTATTCTTCGAACTTTGTTACTACAAAGAATTTTTGCTCTAATAGAATGTCAAATTTAATAATAATTTGGCATCACAGCTTCGTTTAATAACGTTTGGCAACAAATGTGTACACCGTTATGTCTGAGTCGTAGCCTACGAAGATCGCGCTCCGCTTTACACCAGCCTGTAATTTTCCCTCAAAAAGCGAGGGACAGGGGCAAGGAATTTCGCCGCCAGATGTCGCGTTAACCGGGGCAAACAAAGCGCTTTTATAATGAAACCCTACGGGATTTTGACTGTCGGACTTGGTAGATTTTTCAAAAATTATGGGCATTTTTTTTCAAAATTTCAATTCACTAGCATTGTAACAACTCAGGTTGATCTCCAAAAGCTACTGAAAAGAAATTTTTTTGCTTGGAAATTAAATTAACGCTAGATGAACACGACTCTGTCAGTAATTGCGCTTCAGATTTAAAAATGAACAAGTTACTTTTGAAAAAGCAAAAAATATATCTTTTTTTTATTACAAAATTTTTTCTAGGATTTTCAATCCTACGTGAAGTTATCAGCTGCCATTTAGCTGTTTCTGCGTTTTGCTAAATGCATTTTAAAACTTTAGGACGCAATAAAAATACTTTAAAAACTAATAATGCATCACAAAAAAATATTATTTTCCCATACATATACATGAGTGCAGCAGCAAACAAGTCTTATGCACTTTCACCCCGTGATTTTTTTTAAAGTAAGTTATTTTTAAAAAGTTATATTAATTAAAAACCGTTTTTAATATTTTTAACTTTATTTTTTAAAAAGAATTATGAATTTAAATTTAAAAAATTAAAAAAACATTTTATTCAGAGAAATAAACTTGTTAAATAAAAAAATAAACGAAAATGAAGGAATAATGAAAATGAAAAAATAAATAAAGATTTAAAAAATCATAATTTTTAACTCTGAAATTTGGGGGGGGGAGGGGGCACTAAGGATGGATCCTTTACTTTTGAAAGTGAGAGAGCAGTCATCCTCTTTACCCCCTATACGAGCCGCCTATGCTTCGAGTGTCCCCCCCCCCCGCCCCCCAAAAAAGCCCGAGACCCCACCAGAAAGTGAAAGAGAAAATCTTTAAAGCTTTTCCCGTAACAGTTTAGGGGACGGCATTATTCCCCTTGGCCCATCCGCCATCCCTCAAGCACCTCCGTAAACGAGACTCCCTCAAAATAATATAAAAAATGAACAAACAATTAAAACTAATATTCGCTTGCCTAAAAAACAGCAATAACGCAATCGGCGCCAGGAACACTCCTCCCCCCCCCCCCGTTAGTACACACCCGTTAGTCCCACATTGAAATGAGTTTCAAGGCCAAACATTTTTGTATCGGGGCACACTATACAAGTAGGTGAATGAGGAGCAAAGTGAAATTCAGGGGCAAAGTGAAATGGTGAAATATTTTTAGTTTGCAGCGCCACGTTTCAAGCAATATTTTAACTAAGTTCCTGAACATTTTGTTGATTCCTGTCAAGAACTAAATACTTCTGGAGATAGACGAAAAAACTATACAAGTGGTTTTTAGAATTTGATTCACTTATCGTAATATTCGGAGGTTTCGAAAAATATTTATTATCATTAAAATTCTTGTATTTATCGTTTTAAGTGCTAATTAGGATCTACTAATATCTAGTGTAGTACTTATTTTGTTCATGTTAAACATTTTTTGAATTTAAATGCTCAATGCAATTCGTCAAGATGTTGGGTGGGCAAAGTGGATGATGCAAAGTGAAATAGCTCATTTTGTTTACTTATTCATTTATGTTTTTTTTTTTTTTTCACACTCATTGTTTTACATTACTCTATTATTTGATTGATAAATAATTAATTTACATAAGATGTGTGAAAGTAAATATTATAAAATAACAAGAAACATATCGCTGTGGAAAATGACAAAATTTTAATCTCATGAATAAATTAAGAAAAAAAAAGTGTGGCACTTAATATCTTAAACTAGCTTATATTTAAAAAGAGTGCAAGTTGCTCGGGATAAAAATCTTATGTGCTTCGCCCGTTGGCCCCGTTATCAGTATTGTTGGTATTAGATAATGATAAAAATACCATCGAATGAATCGGAATGAATTTCATATCAGTTTCAGAGAAGCCTTATCATTCAAAATTCTTATTAAGATTATTATTAAAACAAGCTGCGTGGCCTGGCGTTGCACGGGCTACCTTAGAAATGAAAGCGATGTCAAGTGACACATCCGCTTTCGGCAGAGCAACAAACTCGCCGCCACGGCGGCTCGCTATGGCCAGCGCCCTCTACACACAGTGACAGTTACCAAAACAATATTTTTAACAAACGCTATGTCTCGAGAAGAGCGAATTTGAAGATTTTTTAAAATTTCTTCCGAATTCTTTTATCAAACCTTATGTTAATTAAAACTAATGAGGCCTGAAAAATTATGATCGATCGGTACCTGGTTCGACGTTCAGCTCATTGGCATTCAGGAGAAAGAAACAGGACATAGATACATAGAAAGATACTCAGTTTTCAAAAAAAGTAGAGTACTGTTCATAGCAACCATATACAACTATTCTCAGGAAATACTGGTTGGAATTAAAAATTCTTTTTGTGTTGAACAGCCCATTTTATCAGGAAGGCTTTAGGCTGACTAACATTGCACTATGTGTAAGGAGTTATTATTTTAGTTTAGAAATAATTCTGGTTGAAAAGCACGAGCGGATTAGTTTCCACTCTCCTCGAGAGATGGCATTCATTGGAAGTATTGTTTTGGCAACTGTGTGTAGAGGTTGCTGGCCGCAGCGAGTCGCCGTGGCGGTGAGTTTTAACGGACGCCGTAATGAATTAGTAATTATTGCAAAAGTTATATATGATGCGCAAAAAACATTGCTGAAATTTTATTGAAAGTCACAAAAATTGTTGACGCCATCACTTTTGGGTGCGACCCCTGGGCCTTTTGGTAGTAAAATTTCTCTTTTTCCGAATTGAAAGTAACTCTCTCAAGGTCATGCATATTATTGTCAGAGCCATACTAAAAACACTAAGTTATGTTTTTCAGACAAAAATATATGTTTCTGTGAAAAAATTTCTGAAATTGTACAATTTTTCTACACAACACAACATCTTTCTGTATTGATAAAGGTGTTTCTTGTAGCTCCAAAACAGGTGTAAGGGATACATACTTTTTGGCAAATTTGCACTTTAAAAACATTTTTAAAATCTGTCTTTCACAAAAATGAAAAATTTACTACAGAGTATCGATTTATCAATAACTTCAGTTAATAAGATAATAATCCGTCGTTTAGGGGGGTCAGAAATGAACGATTCCTCCCTCGATTCTAGGAAATAAGTGTTTTTTTCTTTTTCAGTTTGTATGGTTTTTTGTCGCTTTTCGATGTAATATGAATTGAGTATTTCGCCCCCTTTCTTATTTGAAAAAATTTGCTTTGTATCCATAATTTAAAAATTTTCTTACTTTTTCTGTTTTAGAGAAAAAATAGAATTGAAATTATCTAAAAGTGCCTTTAAAAAAGTAAAATTTTTTTTAGTGAAAAGTGAAATGAGATTTCACGAATATACACGTCATCAATCAGCAATCAGTTTTTCTAAATCAGCAATTCACAACTAGTGGTCCAGTAAACCGCTGCCAGTCAGCACAAAAATTGACCGGTATCCATTATTTTTTCTAGTCTAAGCTTGAAAAAAATTCCTTACTCAGGTTTTTTGAAAGGTAAATTAACAAAATAATACTGATAATATCATGGACATCTTTTATGTAAATTTTGTATTCCATTTTTGTGACTTTCAATAAAATTTCAGCAAAGTTTTTTGCGCATATATAACTTTTGCAATAATAACTAATTTTTTACGGAGTCCGTTAAAACTCACCGCCACGGCGGCTCGCTGCGGCCAGCGACCTCTACACACAGTTGCCAAAACAATACTTCCAATGAATGCCATCTCTCGAGGAGAGTGGAAACTAATCCGCTCGTGCTTTTCAACCAGAATTATTTCTAAACTAAAATAATAACTCCTTACACATAGTGCAATGTTAGTTAGCCTAAAGCCTTCCTGATAAAATGGGCTGTTCAGCACAAAAAGAATTTTTAATTCGAACCAGTATTTCCTGAGAATAGTTGTATATGGTTGCTATGAACAGTACTCTACTTTTTTGAAAACTGAGTATCTTTCTATGTATCTATGTCCTGTTTCTTTCTCCTAAATGCCAATGAGCTGAACGTCGAACCAGGTACCGATCGATCATAATTTTTCAGGCCTCATTAGTTTTAATTAACATAAGGTTTGATAAAAGAATTCGGAAGAAATTTAAAAAAATCTTCAAATTCGCTCTTCTCGAGACATGGCGTTTGTTAAAAATATTGTTTTGGAAACTGTCACTGTGTGTAGAGGGCGCTGGCCATAGCGAGCCGCCGTGGCGGCGAGTTTGTTGGTCTGCCGAAAGCGGATGTGTCACTTGACATCGCTTTCATTTCTAAGGTAGCCCGTGCAACGCCAGGCCACGCAGCTTGCTTTAATAATAATCTTAATGAGAATTTGAATGATAAGGCTTCTCTGAAACTAATATGAAATTTATTCCGATTCATTCGATGCTATTTTTATCTTTATCTAATACCAACAATATTGATAACGGGGCCAACGGGCGAAGCACATAAGATTTTTATCCCGAGCAACTTGCACTCTTTTTAAATATAAGCTAGTTTAAGATATTAAGTGCCACACTTTTTTTTTCTTAATTTATTCATGAGATTAAAATTTCGTCATTTTCCACAGCGATATGTTTCTTGTTATTTTATAATATTTACTTTCACACATCTTATGTAAATTAAATATTTATCAATCAAATAATAGAGTAATGTAAAACAATGAGTGTGAAAAAAAAAAACATAAATGAATAAGTAAACAAAATGAGCTATTTCACTTTGCATCATCCACTTTGCCCACCCAACATCTTGACGAATTGCATTGAGCATTTAAATTCAAAAAATGTTTAACATGAACAAAATAAGTACTACACTAGATATTAGTAGATCCTAATTAGCACTTAAAACGATAAATACAAGAATTTTAATGATAATAAATATTTTTCGAAACCTCCGAATATTACAATAAGTGAATCAAATTCTAAAAACCACTTGTATAGTTTTTTCGTCTATCTCCAGAAGTATTTAGTTCTTGACAGGAATCAACAAAATGTTCAGGAACTTGGTTAAAATATTGCTTGAAACGTGGCGCTGCAAACTGAAAATATTTCACCATTTCACTTTGCCCCTGTATTTCACTTTGCTCCTCATTCACCTACTTGTATAGTGTGCCCCGATACAAAAATGTTTGGCCTTGAGAACTCATTTCAATGTGGGACTAACGGGGTGTACTAACGGGGGGGGGGGGGAGTGTTCCTGGCGCCGATTGCGTTATTGCTGTTTTTTAGGCAAGCTAATATTAGTTTTAATTGTTTGTTTATTTTTTATATTATTTTGAGGGAGTCTCGTTTACGGAGGTGCTTGAGGGATGGCGGATGGGCCAAGGGGAATAATGCCGTCCCCTAAACTGTTACGGGGAAAAGCTTTAAAGATTTTCTCTTTCACTTTCTGGTGGGGTCTCGGGCTTTTTTGGGGGGCGGGGGGGGGACACTCGAAGCATAGGCGGCTCGTACAGGGGATAAAGAGGATGACTGCTCTCTCACTTTCAAAAGTAAAGGATCCATCCTTAGTGCCCCCCCCCCCCAAATTTCAGAGTTAAAAATTATGATTTTTTAAATCTTTATTTATTTTTTCATTTTCATTATTCCTTCATTTTCGTTTATTTTTTTTATTTAACAAGTTTATTTCTCTGAATAAAATGTTTTTTCAATTTTTTAAATTTAAATTCATAATTCTTTTTAAAAAATAAAGTTAAAAATATTAAAAACGGTTTTTAATTAATATAACTTTTTAAAAATAACTTACTTTAAAAAAAAAATCACGGGGTGAAAGTGCATAAGACTTGTTTGCTGCTGCACTCATGTATATGTATGGGAAAATAATATTTTTTTGTGATGCATTATTAGTTTTTAAAGTATTTTTATTGCGTCCTAAAGTTTTAAAATGCATTTAGCAAAACGCAGAAACAGCTAAATGGCAGCTGATAACTTCACGTAGGATTGAAAATCCTAGAAAAAATTTTGTAATAAAAAAAAGATATATTTTTTGCTTTTTCAAAAGTAACTTGTTCATTTTTTAATCTGAAGCGCAATTACTGACAGAGTCGTGTTCATCTAGCGTTAATTTAATTTCCAAGCAAAAAAATTTCTTTTCAGTAGCTTTTGGAGATCAACCTGAGTTGTTACAATGCTAGTGAGTTGGAATTTTGAAAAAAAATGCCCATAATTTTTGAAAAATCTACCAAGTCCGACACTCAAAATCCCGTAGAAATTTCATTATAAATGCGCTTTGAGCCGACAGATGGCGCGTTTACGGTACTAATTTTTTCATCCCCTTTTAGCTTCAGAAATTGGTCGAAAATTACAGGCTGGTGTAAAGCGGAGCCCCCATCCACGTAGGCTACGTCTGAGTCATGTGCACTGCGTCGTTTGTGTTTTTTCGTTTTGTTTTTAAAATGCTATCGTGTTTTTAAACATACATCATTGGAGTTCTTCATGGATCAAGATTCATTCTTATCACATTAATTTCTAAATATTCTCAAAAATGTGTTGAACTGTGCTGCGGAACTTTCATCGCACAAAGCAGAAGTATCAACTCCGTCGCAGAACATCACAGTAATCACGGCATTTAAAACCGATTTGAATCAACTCAAGATATTTACTGGAAACACGATCCTCTTTAGTTCTTCTAAATGTCTTGAAAAATGAGTATGTGCTACAGGTTTTATTATTTTCATATTTAATTTCGTTCACACAGGTAAGTATTCACTTACTTTTCAAACGATTTACTGCAAAAAGACCCCCGAGTAGAACTCAGTATAAACGGGGGCTAAGCACATTACAATTAAAGCCAAAACTTTTACCAAATATCAAAGAACCTGCTTCGAATAAATTTCCGAAATGATAACTAATATTTGAGAGCAAGCAGCTGCCATAGAGCAGAGGAATTGACTTGATTTTTCCCTCAAGGACTCAACATCCTATTTTGTGTTCATCGAGAAACCGTAACAAATGTATTTATCCTGTAGAAGATTTACAATGAGCAGAAATTTTTTTCTTTTAATATTTCCGTTTTTAATATTCAGTGTTAATAAAAACCTTTTCTATAGAATCTTATCATAAAACCGTACAGGAATAAAACTAAGCATACATTTATTGAGAAATTGTTGTGTTTTCAAACTGTAATAATAATTTTGTTTTCAACATCTTCTTTTAATAAGGTAGTATTTAGTTGTACTTTATAAACACAGTTTTTCACATTTTCTGCCTTACAAACTGAATAGAAAATCAATGATCCATATTTCTGATATACATGACGAGTTATCCAAAAAAAAAGAAAGGAAGAAAAATTGCACCAACCCTGGGTTTATTGAAGCTATAGAAAAAAGTTTTCTGCGAAACTTAGTTCCATAATGAAGGAGCAACTGGTCAAATTTTTATTTCCGCGCAGTTTTTGTGATGCAATTATTAGAGTTAGTTTTTCTGAAAGGTACATATTTGCACCAGGAGCACGAATTTGGATGTTGTCACCCCCAAAAATAGTGCAGGGGACTACTAAAGTTACAACAAATGGCTTCTCTAAAATTCCCATATCTTCATTATTTCTTGATTTATAACCGGTTTTCAAACCTTAAAATGCTTAAATCCACCTTATAAAATTTTGAGGCATAAAAGTCTCAATTCAAATTGTTGACACGTGTTTCTAAGCTATTAAGAGCTCTTCTTCAATGTAAAAGATGAGAGTTTATGAACGTAAAGTCTGCCGGCTTAGGATGTTTTTTTCGTTGAATAGGGGCTCCTTGTAATTAATTCCATCATTTGGCAAATCGGGGGGGGGGGGGGGGTTCCCCCCTCCCCAAGTTTGGAAACAAAATATGAATGCAAATTTGTGTGTGTATTTACCTTTTTCACAATATGTATTGAATTTGCCCCTTGCCTTGACGCATCGTTTAGAGGGGGTTAAACTGCGCCCCGTCCACCCCATTTCTTTGAAAAATGTTGTTGTCTTTTGTCGCTCCCACTTATATGTAAAAAACATTTTTACGTATAAGTGTGTTCTTTGTTGTTTTCCTATCAAATTTACTTTGAGTATACAACATTTTGTCCCCTTCTATATACTTTTTTGAATAGGGGCGTGCACAAGGGAGATGAATACACCTGTTAGTCTAGAAAAAAGCTCTTTATTTTCGAGCTTTAAATTTTTCTGTCATTTTGTAAAAAAAAATCGGTTGGGAATACACACCCTGATGTTAACAAAGCAAGCCTAAAATTGAAAATCGTTAAATAAGGAGGGAAGTATGTGCAGGGGGTAAAAAATACGGTGGGGGGGGGGGGTAGCCATTTTTGGCCAGACCAAAATTTCTGTACATATTCCTGCAGCTCCTGAAAAGAATTTGGAAATGCAAATTGGCTTGTCCATTCCCCCCACCCCCCTTCGGTGGAAAAAAACTGAAATGACAGGCCTGGTTGTAACTAGTGGCGTAAAGAATGAAGGAGTTTTTACAGACTGGAAACAATTTTTATAATTAATTTTTGCGAGGGCTAAATATACCAAATTATATTAATATATACATATACCTCCCCTCCCCTAAATTATAGGCTTGGGCAAAAAGTACATATTAAATACATAATATAGGTAAAAGGAAAATTACGTTCAGAAAATGTGCATTCATTTTGTTTCGATACTTGGGGGGGGGGTGTAGGACCCACATGATTGTCCAAATGGCAGGCTTGATTACATGTAGCCCTTATTCAATGAAAAAAACATCCGGAGTCGGATGACTTTTCATTCATGAACTTTCCTCTTTTACATTGAGAAAAAACTTCTTAATAGCTTCGAAACACGTGTCAACAATTTGAATAGAGTCGTTTATGCTTCAAAATGTTGTTATCCGTTGTATTTAATCATTTTAAGCATTGAGAACCGATTTCAAATCAAGAAATAATGAAGATATGGGTATATTAGTGAATCCATTTTTTGTAACTTTAGCCGCCCCCCTGCACAATTTTTGGGGGTGGTTACATCCGAATTCATACTCCTGGTGGCAATACCTTTCAGAAAAACTAACTCCCATAAATATATTACAAAATTCTCACGGAGAACCAGTTGCTCCCAGACTACCAGCTGAAGTTTTACAGCCGTTCAAGAAAACCAAGCGTGAGCACGGCTCGGCGTCAAAAGAAATGTCGCCAAGCCGAAAGGTAGCCAACCTACAGAAAAAACTGAAACCGTTCCGTAATATATTTTTCGGAGCTACAGCTCAATTTATTCTAGTATTCAGCATAAAATGTCGATCATGTTTCGTCCTTTATTTTACGAAATTCACCCTCTAAATTACCGTCTATAATGAATTTTACAACTCATCAAACCCGTATTTACCGCAGCAACACCATTGCTTTTACGTGGAAAATCGAGTAGACGAGATTAAAGCGGAGCTCATGTTTACATTTTCCTTGTCTATGATTGGTTCCGAGTTGTTGGACGATGCAACGATAAAAGAAGCATGTTCCTTCGCAAAGATGATACAGTTCCTAGTTTAATTTCAATTTTCGAACTTAACTGCAGCAGTTAGTTCCAGAACTTTTTTTCTCGTTAATTACTAAGCATAATTTTACGAAATAGTGGTATTTTCTTTCGTGCCAAATTTTTTTCTGCGAAACTTGATTTCTAGCAACAATTCTGGAGTTTAACCACGGACTAATACAATCATTAAAGTATAGCTTAATTTTCAAAACATAAATAAATCTTAACCTTTTCTATTCGCCAGTCTTGGGCATGACGGTACCAGTGGCTCACTAGTTTTTCGCCCTGGTTCAGTTTTTCTTTGACTGTGTGAGTTTGTTTTTACTCTGTCAGCTCTGTTGGCTACGTGCTGTTTGAGTTGAGGTTTTGGTCTAAATCCTTTATTGTATTTAGAAGTAAATAAGTGTTTATTTTTGTGTTCACTGTGTTTTTATGAAATTCCCATAATAGCTGAATATTTTAGCAATAGTTCAGAGTATTTGCAAGTAACATTAATAATATTGTCTCTTTTTTTTAAATAACTGAATCATATACTGTTCAAATGTGCCTGAAAGCGGACTAATCACAAAATAATGAGGACTAATTACAAAATAATGAGAAAATATTACACGATGAAACAATTTGTACTAGTTAATTTTGGATTCAGAAGGAAGTCACGAATCTTTCATTACAAAAAAAATAATTATAAGTTTCATTCAGTTTTGGCTTTAATAAATTCATTCCTCAGGGTTCACATTTTCTACATCATTTCATTTAATTCCTGCTTTAAAACCGTCTGCTCAACAATTACTACTCTTTAGTACATTTTGTAATTCTCTAAGCCTCATTGCAACTCCTGTAATCCTTGAACTGGCACAGAACTTCCGTGCACAATAAGATATCTTTACTTGTACGTACAGAACACACTCGCTCCACCCCCAGCAGATGCTTTTGTTTGTTTCAGTAAATGATGACGGGACGACACTCGTTTTATCTACTTATCTCCTTTCGCTCATTGAATCGGATCCATTTGTTCGTCTGCAGCTTTCCCGCTGTTAGATGTCTCAACCTCAGAATTAACAAGACTAATGGAATATTTTGCACTTCGGGGCAAACAATGAACTCTCCGCTAGAGAGGAAGAGAGAGAGATAACACTGTGCAGACTGTATATATTCATTTAGCTGTTACACAGGTTTTAACTTATTTAGGGATGTTTGCAATTGGAAATGTGTTTGGATAAACTTGGAAACAAGTTACGAAGAATACTTGCACGTTATTTACCATCAAGTTGAAGTGAATGGTTTCAGTAAAACAAATAATGATTTTTCAGTACATCAAACACTTCACTTATTGAATAATAAGGAGTTGTTATTTTTTATTTATTTATTAGTCAATTAAGGTTGATGTTATGGGTAACTCTTCATTGCTAAGTTTAACCATTTCTCTGTTTTGCCCGTACAACGTAGGACACTGCTTTCGGATCTTTACTGATTTGTCTGTACGCTGTACGGATAATCTGACAAAAATTTCACAATTTCGCCCGAATCTTTTCTATTTTCAGTAGCAAATTACTCATGTAGATGGTGATAAGTGTCCTGTTAAAAAAAATTGTTTACATTGCATTTGCTTTCCCTATCCTGATTGGCTGGTAAATGTAAAATGACCAAAAAATGCGATAAGAAATTCAAGTTGAAGCATATAGAAAGTCTAATTAAAACGTAAAACACCAACAAGGATGATGTTAAAAAATTAACCTAATGCTTTTCAATAATTGGCCAACATGCTCATCAACCGTCCAACGCCATGCGCATTTCTTCCTTTCCAAAAAAAAAGGTGACATGTTTGAGACCGAATTCTGGAAAGAAATGAAACTGTGTTCAAGTCCACGTCACAACTTTTAGTATTCTCCTGTGGACGGGTCCTCTTTAAAACTAGTAATAAACAAGACCAGCAAAATTTTTAAACATCTTGTGCTAAAATAGTTTTTGTGCTCTATACGGTAATCATGAATAATTTCGAAGTCATAAAAGTAATGTCTGCAATGGCAAGCAACTATGATTTGTGACGTACGTATGATACAACTTAGGATATATGCCACAGTTTCATTTTACGCGATGCTGCCATTTCTAAAACTGAGCTGCATCTAACCATGTTTTATTTCACTATGTTCTGTAGCAGCTGTAGTACATTTTATGGTTTAATTAATATTATCGTAGTGAAACTTTGTTTTTCTTTTTCTTAGCAACAAAGCTCTTCCAGATCATTTGTTTTGGGAACTAACGAATAATGAAGGGTTAGTTCCAAAAATTTAACAAAAGAGGAGGCAAATTAATCAGGTAAAGCATTAAAGAACACACCTCCAATCAATTTACATCCTGTAGAACCTGGAACTAGCAGTGCAAAACTACAATCGCCTATCCAGCACCTGCATAAAATCTCTTCTATTCTGAGACATAACCAACTTATAGCAAAGCTCCTAAAGAAAGCAGCATTAATTTCAATCACCATTTATGATATGAATACACTAAAGTTAATTTTAGAGAGAAAAGTTAAGAAAATCAACAAAACAAGAAAAGAAAAGAAAAAGGGTAACGAAACCACCAAGAAATCATTTAAATTGAGCTAGGGAGAAGATCTCGCATGAGATTGTCAGACACTAGATGGCAGGACGGCTATATTTTTGTGCTCGCTTTGACTACTGATATACCTAACCTTCTGGGTGTGTTTCGGAGACTTCGTCCCTTTCTTGCTGCCTGTGGCGGAACCGCGGCGCAAACAACGGCTTTACCACATAAAATTTCAACACATAAAACAACTACAATGTTACCTAAACCAAACCCTTTTCATATTGCATTAAAACATTTCATTTGTCGCACAAGTTATGCAGAAGAGACAAAATTAATCTAGCCATTGGATCTTCAGTCTAAAAAACTTTCAAACCAAAAACCATCAGAGCCAAACATTGAAAAACCATCTAACTAAAGACAAAACTTATGCCAAAAACTAGTTGCTACTTAAGAAGAAACTCGCAAACTTTGGATTTGAAATATAAATCTGAAATGACTCCTAAGAAAACACGCGGCATCTCATCCGACTTAAAGAATGACTAATTTGTCCAAACATCAAAAGATAAGTAGCATCATACCGACAAGAAAAATGAATGTAATTCAATTATCTCAATGAAATAGTTGTCATTAATTTTGTTCTAAACATATTGCTATCGACTCTTCTTTATTTGACGAAACTCATGCTTTGTAAGTCACAAATCTGAAACTGTCCATGCAGACTCCAATTTGTAAAAGAACAAATGATTTATGTCCATATTACATGATATATATCTTCTGCGAAGATTCATTGCCAATTTGTTTTCCTAATTAATTGCTAGAATATTAAATGTACTCTTTATTTACCATGGAAAAAAATGACTCTTAAACGACTCCCAGGTTTAATTTATATGTAAGAGTTAATCAATTTCAAGTCGTAGCGTCTCAATTAAACGCAGAAGCCGGGTTATTGCAATGGCATTCGACACTGCATAAAATAAACGATGTTTTTATAAAATAAGGACACCCGTTTCCGCATTGCACTCTTGGGGTGAGGAAGGCGCCTTTCCCCATGCCAGTGGCTTACCAACCATTAACCAAAGCGCGCAAGGTGTCTGCTGCCAAGCTGAAGTTGGGTTCATTTATTTTCAAAACTTATTCGCTTTCAGCGCAGCAATTTCGACACGCCTATTCGAGCTTATCTGTATTTTTAATCGAAAATTTTTCTTCATCCCTCTATTTCATTTTCGATAATGATTAATTATCGAATACGAAGAATAAAATACACATCCTAGAGTTGAGAGAGGGAAGACCAAACACATGTTGTTTTATACTTCGTCCCAAATTAGTTGCTGCCATTGAATACTTATGTACTCATTACTATAGTATTGATGCTTTTATGCTGTTGTTTGAATATATTTTCGAGATTTGGGTGTGCTATCAATTAACAACACTTACTCATCAAGCATTCCCTGCTTTCCTCGTTAAAGCATCGCTAAATTAAAAGCTACTTTCAAAACTCCACAGTTCGCACACTTTCTAACCGCGTCTCATTTTGTAAGGACTCTACCACAGTGCCAGATCGAAGGTGGTGCAAGCCGAAGATCTTGCCCCAAGTGGCAACTTCTGGGAAGGAGACGGTGAATTAAACCCATTTCTGTGCGTTTTCCCGTTGAAACTCAACATAAAAACTTGAAGAAAGACAGATAGGGACCGCAGTTTTAAGATTTGCCCGCGTTAGGAAAGAATCTTAGATCTTCCAATTTAATCTACCATCATAATACCAGAAAGATCAGTTTGCATTCTATTGAATTCACAATCCATGAGTCAAAAGGTAGTATTATGTAATTACTGGTGGAAGTGTCCAAACAAAATAGGACGTGGCTTAAGGGTTGGGCAAACCCTGGATTTTTAAAACTGATTTTGAACTGTTTTAAGGCGACAAGGGACTATCATTTTTTTTCTTTAGCAATTTTCAATGAATTTCTTTGAAATTTGCAGCATAGCTATATGTTGCTAGTACTAACACGTGTAAAAATTTTCTTTAAAATACTTTTAAATTATTTTTTTTTTAATTTTAAATTTGAATTTTAACACTTTTTCTATATTATTCCTCGCGCCTGAAATTTCATCAAAATGACAAAATACAGGCAAAATGCGGAACATAAAACACCAGAAAATAAAATAATGGGAGTACTTTTTCTATATATTGTGGCAAAAATTAAAGAAAAAAAAAACTAAAATCTACATTTTTTCTGTAAAAGGTATCCATATTTCAATAAAACATAGCAAATATATTCGACACAGCTAATAAAATAAAAAATTCCTCCCTAACAAAATGCTAACAAACTTCTTAAGTACATGGAAAAAATTTTTAGCAAATTTAGATAATGATTTTTTACACTAGACCAGTATGAAATTTGTAAAAACGCGTAAAATTACGTTTTGAGAAAATCAACATTTACTGTTTTACTGTTGTATATTTCATTATTAAATTAGTTTTTAATACAAATTCACCACAAATAAGGTAAAGCTATTTATTTACAATAGCAATAACATGTATTTCAATCATATAGTTTTTAGAAATATCATCAAAGAAAAACCGATTTTTTGACCATTTTTTCCTCATCTGAAAGTCCCTTCTCACCTTAAGGAAGGAAGAGAAGAATGCTTGGCAAGTAAATGTTGATTGATGAATTGAACATTTGAAAATGACAATATACACTTATATTCTAGTAAGTTACTGTGGAATTTTACGTAAAACTTGCTTGAAACAATAACGTGAGGCCACAAAAAGTTAACTTTCAACAGTGCCAGATGAGCACCATTGTTCAAATTTCCCGTACACTACTATCACTTTAACCGGTTCATCCATCATAGTACAAAGAAAAGTTTTGTGGATTATGCAACGATGTTTCTTCTGAAAAACCAGTACTAGCATTAAATCATAAAAACAACAACATAGTTAAGTCAAAAACGAATGCATTTGTATAAAATGTGACGAAGTTTCATAACAACAATTAACTTTTAATCACTTTTATTTGGATTTTTACTTACTTTCTCACTTCCTGCTTTTCATATTTCAGAGATTTTGGCTGTTTACAAAGCAACTAACAACCAAAAAAAAAATAATAACAAACATATATTTTAGTAACAACCTCTTAATCCGGGATTAGCTTAGTTGCAGAAAAGACCTGTTTACTTAACTACTAGATAGTAATCAAGTAATACTACTTTTTCTTAACTATTGTTTAGATTTTTCGAAGCCTGAGAAAAAGGTAATAATCCAAATATTTACCCGATAAATTTCTGCTAGATCTCCCAGCTGCATAAAAAAGAATAAATTTAACCGGTCGAATTTCAGATGTGTCTTAAAAAGAACCTTATTTTTCGCCCTCTAGTAACATTCTTCGATTCGCCGAATATTCGGTGCAGTAACATTGCCAGATTTGCTCTTAAAGAATTGTAGAAAAACACAAGTTTTTCCTTATTTAAAAAAATTATCAATGAACAACACCTTTTTTCGCGATATTGTTCTATTTATACTTATTAATCGTTCTGACCGATGTTTTTTCAGCAGCTTTAATTATTACTAGTTCTGCCGTTGGTTGGTAGATGGATGAACTTTTTAATCATTACCAAATATAAAAATGAACAACAGCAATTATGAAGTTTCTCTCAAGACTTTGCCAGCAACCTCAATTGAAACAAATTATAATGTAGACAAATAAACATTACAGACGGTAAATTTAAAATAGTTTCCAGGAATTTTAATACTTTTTAACCATTAAAGCTCGTGAAAACATCGCTTATAACAGCAGAAATAATATGCTACCTGATGTAAACAAACCTTTGAGTAGTTAATATTAGCACTCCTGTTTTTAAGCAATGACTTCAGCGGAATTAGGAGACCAACCTGCAAATAAAAAAGTTTAATGCAAGAGAGATTCGTATTTTTGTTATTTATTTTTCACCTTAACTATCCATCATTAGTTAATTCATCGAATAACCAGGTGAAGAATAAACATTTCATCTGTTGTACACTTTCTATGGACTGTCTAATTATTTCATGAAATACTTATTTATTCTATGAATTAATTGAATTAGGGTCAGGTGGGGCCAAATGGGTCAAAAAACAATAATTTTACAATCAGGCTTGACAACAAAAAATACATTGATTCAACCAGTGAATAAACTGTTTAGGATATGCAAATGACTCCTCCTCGTGACATTTAAAGTGAATTACTTCGGAAAAAATAAAATATTGATGCTGATAAATAAGTTTGAAAATGTGTTGTCAGTGACTCATTTTATCCCATAGCGTGGCGTAAAATTGGTCACTGTGGTAAAATGAGTCATGCTTTAAAGGATTTGATTTCACGATTTATTGAATAGTAGTTTGATACTTTTGTTTATTAATGAGAAAACAATTAGTATATAAACATTTCTAGAAAGCAATATTGTCCTCTTGATTCCTCTCCGGGCCAGAAGTGTCTAGCACTGTTTACAATGAATAATAGTTCCAAATATCATCTCTTTCTGGAAACAAAAAACTTTCACTGCATTTTTAAGTTTCATTGCACGTTATTTTACACTATGGGGAGGAATGATGACATGAAAATATACTTTTTTGACATTTTCCTCAAACAACTTAACTTATTCCCACTTTTCAACTTTTAAAGGTTGCTACCAATGCACTTCAATTCAGTTGTGAATTTCTTTTAAGGAAAAGGTTCATTTAATTTTATTTAGTTTTGCGTCTGTGGGTCAGTTTAAACTGATTTTTTATCTCTTTAGATTTTTCAGATTGCAATATTTTCAATATTGTCAAGCTTGTTACAATTTCACAAGTTTCTTTTTGCATGTGTAGAGTTTTCTCTTTTAGTAATTTTTAAAGTTACTTTTTTACTTTTGGTTAATGGTTTCAGTGAGATTGTGCTTATAATAGAAGTTTTAATACGCAGAAAAATAAAACACATGCTTGACTCGCTTGTTCTAATATCGAAGAAACAGCCTCACTTGTGGTTGAGATCTTAGATGTTGATTCCGTTCCTGTAACCGCATTATTTTAATTCAGCTCTGTAGAATGTTTTTCTATGATTTGGTTGCCCAGGGCATCTCGCTTTGAGGAAAATAAGATACGTTTGCTTAACACCCAAGCAACATTTCCTGAAGAAAGTTCATCGAGCAAAAGCTGTGCTCTTAGTTTTGGATTTTTGATTTAATTTAATTATTTTGCACTATAAGTTCATATATTTGTGTATCAAAAGAATGACTAAGCAATATGTTATTTGTTTTGAATTAATATGCACATAAAGGACACTAAAACATGAGTTAATTGGCAAAAAGTATGATTAGCTCTTTAGTAAGCCTAACTTAAGGCAAAAAATGACCCATTTTACTCCACACTTTTTTAACACTATAAAACATTAAGTTTTGCTGCTTTTTCTTCACCATTTTGGGAAGTTATTTCTGAAAATATGCTTTATACAGTAGGTTAAAAACTTAATGCGCAATTTCATTTAATTTTCTTTAAATCAAAAGTTTTCATGATGAACACAGTCAAGCTGAAGCAAATGCACCCACAGCTTGATCATAGCATCCTAAGACTGCAGTTTCGCCCTTATTCTGGGCTCCTCAGTTAGGAATAGCCAATGATCGAACCGGAGGTAAAAATCCTCTTAATGTAGCTAAGATAGCCGCTGGTAAGATAAATTCACTTTATCTACCAGTTTGTTTGGCTATCTTAGCTACATTAAGACATAACATTAATACATAAACGTGACCCATTTTACCCCATCTGACCCTATAGACTACACCGCTAACATATACATAAAGTAGGGTAGACCGACCAGAGAATGAACACCTCGTAATTTTCTTGAAAAAATAAGTTTTTAAAACGTTTTTCTTAGACAAACTGGCAGTAGTAACTTCCTTCTACGCCTTTCTAAAAAGAAAATGGCTAGAAAATGCTGCGTTTGTCTTTTGTTTGGGGTGTTCATTCGTTGGGTCAAAGCACTTTTTCTCCTTTCAACCACCCAAAAAACCTGACTCAGAACCGTAAAAAACTGCGTAATATTTTTAAAAATAATTACATATATCACCTAAAGTGTTTTTGCTGTCATGTGGCAAATCCTACAATTTTTAACTACGCTATGAATTTTTGAAAACGAAATTTCGCTTAACCCATTATTGCCTGACATTTTTTTTCCAAAGATATTTTGTATACTGGTTACAAACAGTGTTTAATGGACAGGAAAAATAATAAAAAAAATAAGATGTAAAAGATAATTGTTTTATTAAGGAAAGAAGAATCGACCCTTCAAAGTTGCGATAGTCCCCAGAGGGTACATACTTTGTTTACTAAAAATTTTTTCTGCCTATGATATAATATTTAAAAAGACATTTTATAAGAAGAAATAAAATCAGCAATTAACATAAACTGTGAAGCTGGGAATAACTTTGAAAACTTAGCTTTGTTCCTTGAGATAGTGAACGATGTCATTTTTGATAAAGATCATATTAAAACTGCTGTAGAACAAACTTTACAATGGTTATGTGCTGAAATCTGTTAATAACGAATTGAAACAACACCAAGGTACTAATTAAACACTATTATTTGATTGAAATGTTCATTTTGGGGAAATTCAGACCCTTTTTTGGACCGTCCCTAAAAAGGGACACTAGGCATTAATGGGTTAAGTGTTCATTCACTGGTCTGTCTACCCTATATATGCTTTATTTTCACTATTAGCTCAAAATTACTATCATTCATTATTATTTTGGCAGCAATTAAAAAGCAAAAATAAAAGTTCTTCCACAAGAGTGAAGCGTCTCTTCGAGTTTCATTTCCCACTCCACGACATTATCAAGCTTTCTTGATCGATCCATCCTTTCAAATTTTGCAAAAGATCAGCGATCCCCCTTTATATATTCCAGGAAACAATAAAAATTCCTCATCCTCGTAACAAAAGGAGACAAGAAGTCTAGTGAAAAATGTCATACATCCAGTCCCCAGTCACACAAAAATAGATAACGAAATTAATTCTTTATCTGTATTTCCCTTTTATTTTGGCAGCAGAGTTTGACACATTTATCTGCTTCAGTCTTCACGCCGCTTTGATTTTTATGCTTTCCAAACATGTCTCATTTACATCGCTTCGTCGCCGATTGCCATCAGAGGAAGGGATTGGTAGACAAATTGAATTTTAAGATAGGATTATGTGATAAATGAATCCTTAATTTTGTGAGCTGGATTGGAAAATATTCCTCGCTATCTCGACACAATGCGATCTCGAAAAAACAGTCGCAGTTCTATATTGATAAGGGCAAAAAAAGAAGTGTCTAGCAAGAATACTGAGTATTAGGGAAACTCAATATAATAGATGTGAAAAGAATAATGTATTTCAATTTCGAAAATGGTTTTTAGATAAAATAGTGAACAACAAACTCAATTTTAATGTTTCACTAAAACTGTGGAGCGAAAAAATGTTCCAAGTTTCCATGATAATTTCAGCTTTTTGCATTATTTTTGACTCTTTTTGCTCTTTTTATTTTGAAAGCATTCATTATAATTGAACCGTTTGTTTCAAAGACCAATCAAGCGACAAGCTCTAAAAGTTCGAAAAAGCAATTTTAACTTTTTTTTTAGCGTTTCGATAAAAATCATAATATTTTAAACTGAAGTGCATACATATTTAGATACATTTCTTTCAGTAAAAAGCATTGCAATCGTGATTGAATAATTTAATACATTATAGAAACGTTTTTTAAAACCAAAAATTTTGTGGTTTTGACTAGTTTTTAATTAAAGATTCAATTAAGCATTCGATTCTATGTTTCATACGAGAGCCAAGAGTACTAATGCTGCATATTTTCAAACATGTACAAGAAAATACTGTATTAATGTTGTATGATTCATAAATATACAAGCAAATACTGTACTGACAATATTACTTCTTATTTTTTGGAGAAGCATGCAAAAAAAATAACAGTTCAAATTAAAATTATAAATTCAAAGTACAGTATGAAAAAAGAACGCAAACACTAAGTCGTTTTAAAATTCAATAACAGTTGGCATTTTACTCCCTATAGTAAGATTATTTTGTGACTTGACAAGTTTTATATAAAACAGCTGATATATACATATATATATATATATATATATATATATATATATATATATATATATATATATATATATATATATATATATATATATATATTATATATACTAGCTTATTACCTGGCGTTGCCTGTGTGCTTATTAATACAACATAGCTAATTATAATTGTTTTTAACTAATTTCATGCTAAAATGAAATAGGTGAGCCTTAAATTGATAATTCATTGTTAATCGTAATCTTTGTTGGAAAATACTTATATTTAAATGTGTTAAATTTTATCAATTTGTATGCTTAAAGGATTATCTCTATTACTCTATATGTTAAAAATTGGAAAAAAAATGGCCATTTTGAGACAAAAAAAATGTGAATTTTAAGCTTTTTTTTTTTTTTTTTTGAAAATAGCCGCCTATGTGAATTCTAGTTCATCAAGGAACCTTTGTGCCAAGTTTGATGAAAATCCGACAAAAGCTGTGGATTTGTATAAAGAACAAATATACAAATATACATACATCTATACAAATATACATACATCCATTTATACATACGTAGAATAAATATTTAAAAGGAAACATAAACGGAGTGATAAAGTAACATTTAAACTACTAAAATTTTGCAAATATCTAAATTCAACCTTTATAGCTGCTCTCGATAAATTAATTTTTCAGCTTAATGAGTTTAGCTAGCAGGTTTTGATGAGTTTACAGAACTCGTTCTTTTAAATAAATATTGCTGAGGAACAGCTCGCGCTTAAAGCCATTAGTATTTCATTATGAGCATGAATCGATACATACCTTTGCAGCATGGTTTGTTGAGTATTCTTGAAGTAATCAGGATTTATTAGTTCGAAAACGAGGATGCGTGGACAACTCAACTTTACAACATGTTTAAAGGAGAAGGTCGTAATACAAAGAAATTTCTATTAAGGACGCTCTTACATGAATATTTTCCCATTAATAACTTTTCTGAATAAATGACGCAATTCATTTTCAACTCTTTATATGTGGATTTAATCGAATGCGATCATTTAAACAGGGAAGAAATGATTTGTGTCACAAACGTACATTAATTTACGGAAAAAAATTCCAGAAGGCTGAAAATAAACAACTGTTATTACAAGAGCGGATCCAGAAAATTTTCAAGGCAGAGGCGATTGATTTTATTACTTACTTTTTACCTGGCTTGCTGATACATAGGTTTCGGACTTCAATTCCGAAAAATTTCCGTGGAGAACCAAAACTTGATTCCTTCAACGTCATTAAAACTCGTCTAAAAATAAGTTTTTTGACCTTCAATGTTGAAAATTTACTGATGTAGTGCCCTCAAGGGAGGGACGATCGCCCCATCGCCCCTTCCTTGGATCCGTCCCTAGTGTATTAGCAATTAAAAAAAAACTATAAGAGGCGCTTCAGTCTTTTGCCAATGGTGGCAAAAAGAGGTAAAATAAACAAATATAAATTAACACCTGCTTTTAAGCTAATAGGAGGACAATATTTTTTTTATAATTGCTTGCATCTTAAACTGTTTGAAGCCATTATTTCACTGCAAAGGGACAACATGAAATGAAATGTTTTATCACTTGCGGTTGTTTCTCCCCATAAGGTAATGTACTCAACTCCAGAATTGCGAATGGTGTAAAAAACAATTTTTCAAAACACTTTTGTTAATGACTCGAATAAAACACCGAGGAACACCTCAAAAACCTGGAATTTTTTAATACAGTAAACTCTCACTTATGCGCCGGCCCAAGGGACCGACAGAAAAAGGCGCATAATTGAGAGAGACGCATAAGCGAGCAAGCCTATTTAAAGGTCTAAAACGCAATATGAGTTCTAATGAGAGCATGAATAAGAATGTTTCGATAGACAAGGGACATATTACTACGGTTTGGCAATTACTGTAACGTAACTACAACGATAAAGAAAAAACAAAAATTGCATCGAACCAAATCACAAATTGTTTCCTTTAAAACGATGCATAATGGATAATTGTCCCTCTTCGAACTCTAGTTCATGCGGAAAAAAAGCCTGCCGTGAGCAATACAGGAGAAAGATTAAAGAGAAACATGCTTAGTTTTTAAAGAAAATATTTTTATATTTTACGAAAAATTCGGCGTCTAAGTGAAATATTTATCTTTAGAGCTACGCATAAAAAAATGATATTATCATTATTATGCTATGAAATGTGCTGGGACCATTGAAAATGGTCGTACAAATGGAAAAGGCGCGTAAATGAGACGGCGTATAAGTGAGAGTTCACTGTAGTTTATACCATCTTAAAAATTCACAATTCTATGCTTGCTTAGTTTTAATCTAAAAATTCAGTTTTTAACTCATTTACAACAAACTTTTGATTATTATTATTCACTTTTGTTTTCAGCCATCTATTAAAAAGTTGATCTCTTTATCAACCTACATCCCCAAGATAGAACAAGTAAAGAATTAGAAAAGAACAACAACAATAACAATAATAATAATTATAGTAATAATAGTATTAATAATAATAATAATAATAGTAGTAGTAATAATAATAATAATAATATACTTTCAAAACTTCAACCTTGATTGCGAGGATTTTAGTTTGTCGGTAAACGGTTCTTTTTGTTGTTTTTTTTTTAAATGTGTTTTTAAATGTTTTTTTTTTTTTTTTTTTTTGCAATGTGTAGGGATCGACAACCTGAGACCCACTGGCCTCATACGGGTCCCATTGTGAGTCTTACCTGGACCGCTGAGAAAACCCGGGGATCGAGTGGGGGTAATTGAGTAGGGAATGAGGAACGGGGATTGGGGCGGGGAAGGGATCGAATGTTGTATGATTTTTTATTTATTTTATGTTTTTTTATTTTTTTGATACTTTTTTCACTTCAGTATTTTTTTTTTCTTCGGTTGAGTGTTGAGAAATTTCTGTTGGAATTGACCCTTAGGTTACTAGCGCATTCCAAGTAATTACCTTCTGAAATGGGGTGGATAGGGAGTGCTATATTTATCTATATGTGATTTCTATATTTAAATCAGTCGCATTTCTCTAAGTTTTTCTTCTACAGTTTAGTTTTTTTGATAGTTTTCTCTTTTTCTTCAGCGGGGATTCAGGTAGACTCACAATGGGGACCGTATGAGGCCAGTGGGTATACAGGTTGTCAGATCCTACACATTGAAAAAAAAAAAAAAAAAAAAAAACATTTAAAACACTTTTAAAAAAAAAAACAAAAAAAGAACCTTTTACCGACAAACTAAAATCCTCGCAATCAAGGTTGAAGTTTTGAAAGATATTATTATTTTATTATTTCTACTACTATTATTATTATATTATTAAACTTTATTCTATAATTATTATTTTTGTTATTGTTGTTTTCTTTTTCTAATTCTTTATTTGTTCTATCGGGGGATGTAGGTTGATAAAGGATAAACTTTTTAAAGAGGGCTAAAACAAAAGTGAAAAATTTTAAAATCAAAAGTTTGTTGTAAATAGTTAAAAAAAATTTTTTAGTTAAAAACTAAGCAAGCTAGAATGGAATTTTAAAGGGATAAACTACGTGAACTCTCATTTATACCCGCTCATTTACCCCTTTTTTCCATTTGTTACACCTTTTCAAGGGTCCCAGCACTTTTATAGCAAATAATATAAATTTCATTTTTTATCCCGTACTTAAAGAAAAAATATTTCATTTAGACGCCGTTTTTTCAAAAATAAAAAATATTTTTTTTAAAAAAAAAAAAGCTTTTTTCTCTTTAATCTTTCCCCTGAAGCTCACGGCAGGTTTTTTTTCCGCATAAAATAGAGTTCAAAGGGGGACAATTATCCATTGCTTCTTTTTTAAAGGAAAAATTTGTTTTTGGTTTTCGAGCAATTTTTGTTTTTTCTTTATCGTTGTAGTTACTTACAGAAATTTGCCAAACCTAGTAATATGTCCCTTTTTATCGAAACATTCTTTTTCATGCTCTCTTAGAACTCATATTGCGTTTTAGACCTTTAAATAGCTTCTCGCTTATGCGCCTCTCAATTTGCCCTTTTCTGTGGGCCCTTGGGGCCCGGGGCATAAGTGAAGTTACGTATTAAAAAATCCATTTTGAGGGGTTTTTCGGGGTTTTATTTTAGTCATTAACAAAAGGTTTTGAAAAATTGTTTTTTTTCCCCTTCGCAAAAACTGGAGTTTAGTACTCCCCTTTGGGAGAAAAAACCGCAATGATAAAACATTTCATTTCATGTTTCCTTTGCAGTGAAAATTGTTCAAAAAGTTTAAAAGCAAGCAATTATAAAAAAAAAAATTGTCCTCCTTTACTTAAAGCAGGGTTAATTTTATTTGTTTATTTTTACCTCTTTTGCCACCTTGGCAAAGACTGAAGGCCCCTTTTAGTTTTTTTTAATTTTCTAAAACATAGGGGGCGGATCCAAGGAAGGGGGGATGGGCGATCGTCCCCCTAGGCATACATCATAAAAATTTTTAAC
>JAXGGA010017208.1:0-24856 GCA_038373865.1 Uloborus plumipes | reverse complement strand
TAATATTAAGCATCTGAGTCTATGAAATGGCCTGAGGTTTGATCAAGTGGCAAAATTAATTATAGAATTAATAATCCCAATTGCGTTTAGAGAAGGTAACTTATTTGTCAGTAAATATAGTGGATGGCCTATTATAGCCTTCCAATTCAACTTAATAATGAAACTTGTAAAATATTTAAAACTTTTATTACGCTTTAAAAGTCATTTGACTTCCAAGTGCAATGTCAATGTTGGTAAGGGAAAAATTTCCGTTGTTTAAATATAAAGTGATAGTAGTCATATCATGTTTAATAGCATTTGTATCAAAAGAAAAATAAAATCAAAAACTGAAATTGTGTGTTAGTCTTAAACTGCTTTTATATTTTCAAAGGCACATATGAATAAGCTTCATTCAAAAACTGTACATATGAATAGTTGTGCTATTATAAATTTTACGGCCAAAGATTGTTTTCGTCATTTACAATGTTAAAAAAAAATCTTGAGAATGGAACACAAGTTAAAAGAAGAAGAAAAAAAGAAAATTGTGTGAAACCTAAAAAATGCCCTATAAATCTAAATCCGGGGTTTAGTTATTAGATTTCAAATCCATATTTAGTTTAATTGTTTTATTAGGAATTCTATAAGTTATCTTTCTTAACAAAAAAAAGTCTTACTTTTCACTCCGTTAGACGAAATAGCCAAAATATTTAAAACATTTTAAAATTACTTTCATTAATACTTCATAAAAACATATAAATGGAGAAAAAATAGAAAAAAATATGATTAGAAACTATAAAAATTTATTTAAAAAAATGAAATAAATAAAAAAAAAATCAGAAGTGTCTGCCATGACTTGTATACTATTTTTGGGAGATCGACGTTTACAAGCAATTTTACAAATAAAACTTGCCATATATGCATGTCTCTTTGGTGACACAGTGCAAAACAGCACAGTCAAAACAAAACTTTTCCCAATAATTTTGACTCACGCAAATACGTTGACAATTTTTAAACATCAAAAACTATTTTGAATATTTGATAACACATTTAAATACATGCGCAACAAAGCATGAGACTTTATTGGAAATATTAATTGAGTTAGAAAATGCTATCCTTTCTCAGCGATGCATTTTTAAACTATGAAATTATCCTCTAGCGTTAAATTATCAATAGAACAGCACATCGTTGTTAATTTGTTTCCATTTTCCACTTTCATTAAAATCAAGTTTCTCAGTTGCATTTTCGACAATGAAATAGAACAATAATAAAATGGCTGATACCCATAAGTCAAATGAACTGTCGGAAAGCAGAACTCAGATAGCATTGGAAAACGAAGGAAGCATTTCATTCGTGTAAAATTCGTCGCCATGGGTACTTTTTTGTGTGTTGCCACTTGCATAAATGGTCCGGAAACTTACTCGATTTTGTTAGAAAAGCTATTGTTGCTATATTTACATCGTTTGGAAGCGTAAATTATACGTTACGGAGATTTCACTCTCAAATGAAACGACACATGTATATTACATCTATGCATTAAGTTTAATTGAATTTTCGTTTCGAGTGGATTTGCAGGTTCAGGATTATTTTCTAACTGTAGTAATAACTTATTAGAGTATTAAAAATTTGTTTTAATTTTGAATATCCTATTTTAAAAAACACAGTCAAAAAGGAAAGAAAACGTGCTGTTACTAATCTATCTGACGCACCTTTGAATCTATTTTTGGCTTTTTTAGTATTTAAGGTGATATTGAAATTGCAACTTATATTTTAAGTAATATTACCCATATTGTTTGGTAGAAAGAGACAGACAAAGAAAAGAAATTAACGTTGTTCTTATTCACACTTTTTAAAAATAAATGTAAATCTAATTAGTACCGTATAACCAGTAAAATTACTTCAGTATAATTTCTCAAAGTAATAACTGGCAACAGTTAAAATAATTTGCTTTTCTCGCTTTCTAATTCATTTTAGAGTGCTTTTTTCTTTCTTTTAACTGTAGAGTGAAAAAATTTTTACGTTTTGCGTGTGTTCATTTTATAGATAATTCATATTGAATTATTCTATGGTCCACTAATAAACTGAATTTTTGGAAACTATGAACCATGTCATATTTTTGTGAAAATGTTTGTATTTACTCATTCTATTCCTCACCAATTTTTATAAAAACATATCGCGATTGTACTGAGTGCAATGTATGTTATTCTAACATAGTTTCAAGTAAATGAAGGCTTTGCAGAACATATGCTAAAAATCAGGAGGGAGCAAACTCTAATTTCAATTGGATTTGTATTTAAAGACAAGTACATTTTTATTTTGCACTAACTTTTCATCAAAAGTTACTTACATTTAACTTTAAAGTAACTTTAACTGATATGCACTAATGCCACACTACATTGTTTTAAAATGAGAGCGCGTTCTTTGTCAAAATATCACAGAGATGGCAACACTATGCGACACCTGGAATTTTAACACCAGTAGCGAGAATGAGAACTGTTTTCGATACTTAAAATGGCGACGTTTTCCTCACTTGAACAGTGTGCAATCATTCGTTTTCTGAATTTGCGTGGTGTGACACCAATCGAAATCGACAATCGAAGGAGACATGTGGTAATGGAATTATGGGAAAAGTCGAAAGGTGAGTTTGTGGGTGTGACAGTTTAATGAAGGCCGAACATCGTGTGAAAACAAACCGAAACAACCTCGGGCTCGCACAAGCCGATCTGACGACATAATCGAGTAAGTGGAGAAAATTGTTTTGGGGGATCGCCGAATGACTCTCGCACCCACGAACGCACTTTCGACACATCCATAATTCCGTCACCACATGTCTCTTTCAACCGTCGATGAATTTTAATCGGTGTCCACTGTCCAACCATGAAAATTCAGAAAACGAATGATTGCACGCTGTTCAAGTAAGGAAAACTTCCCCATTTTAAGTATCGAAAACAGTTCTCATTCTCGTGACTGGCGTTAAAGTTCCATCTGTCGCATAGTGTTGCCATCTCTGTGATATGTGGACAAAGAACGCGCGCTCATTTTAAAACAATGCACATGTTTCTATATCTTTTCAAACTGGAGAAAAAAATCGGAGGCCTTAGAGCTTGAATGCACATTGTATTTGAATAATTTATGTATTTGTCATAGTCTTCAGTTAAAAAGCAATCTTGAGTAAAAGTAGAAATAGGAATATAGGTGCGATGTTTTCAATCGCCTTATTTCAAAATAAAATTGCAGTTTTTTTATATATATTTTTTAGCAGTCATTATATTTTTTGCGTATGTTATGTTTCTGATGTCTCAATGGCATGAAAAATATAATTAGCAAATTGCATGGCTTCAAAAACTTATTGAATAAATTTCATCATTAGGGGACCCGTATGTCTTATGGTCCTTTAAGGGTAAAAGTATAGCATTCAAATGTCTGACTTGCTCGCTTCTCATCAGACTCTATTGATAAACTTAAAACCACGAAAGAGCTTCGAAGAAATAAATGTCCCACAATCGTAAATTGTTAGGATGAGCTCTACCTCTAACATTTACAGCCAATCACTACCGCTTGAATTGAAATTAACCATGAATAAGATGGATTTATGGCGAATTATCACCGGAGTTTGGGTCGTTATACTTCGATGCACTAGACGCCATTTAATAAAAGAAGATGGAAGTGTCCGTTGTGACGTCATTGTCGGTCGTAAAAGAAAATCGTAGCTAAAAGATCATTAAATATATGTTTTAGGAGTATTTTAAGCCCTTTTGCCGTAAAAGAAAGACATGTAACTGGAATAAAACTTTCCTAGTGATTTTATATATGGATGTGTTTAGAGGGAATTGAAATGCAACCATTTGTATAGCAAATTTTAAGGTGAGAAGGGACTTTCAGATGAGCAAAAAATGGTCAAAAAATCGGTTTTTCTTTGATGATATTTCTAAAAACTATATGATTGAAATACATGATATTGGTATTGTAAATAAATAGCTTTACCTTATTTGTGGTGAATTTGTATTAAAAACTAAGTTAATAATGAAATATACAACAGTAAAACAGTAAATGTTGATTTTCTCGCGTGTTTACAAATTTCATACTGCTCTAGTGTAAAAAATTATTATTTAAATTTGCTAAACATTTTTGTCCATGTTTTTAAGAAGTTTGTTAACATTTTGCTGGGAAGGAATTTTCTATTTTTTTGCTGTGTCGAATATATTTGCTATGTTTTATTGAATTATGCAAGAAAAAAAAAAAAAAATGGAGATTTTAGTGCTTTCTTTTTTTTTTTTTTCATTTTTGCACAACTTGTAGAAAAAGTACTCCCAGCATTTATTTTCTGGTGTTTTATGTTCCACATTTTGCTTGTATTTTGTCATTTTGGTGAAATTTCAGGTGCAAGGATTAACATAGAAAAAGTGTTAAAATTCAAATTTTAAATAAAAAAATATAATTTTAAAATATTTCAATGAAAATTTTTATATGTGTTTGTGTTAGCAACATATAGCTATGCTGCAAATTTCAAAGAAATTCATTGAAAATTTCTAAAGAAAAAAATGATAGTTCCTTGTCGCCTAAGGAGCTTTTTCCTTATCAGGATATTAAACATTAGTGTAAAAATAAATGAAAACTGAAACACTAAGTAGAACTCAAAAGAACATGGGAAAACAGAAAAACATGTTTCTGAACACATAAACACAGCTTTTTCCCTGGCCAGAAGGAAGATTCGAGGTAGAAGATTAGATTCGAATACCGGAGGTGGTGGATTCAATTCCCGACTTAGACCAGGGTGTTACTTTTTTTATGCTGTAAATCTTTCTGGTGTTGTCTTAAATGTTAATAAAGAAGCAAAACCTTTGGCGGCAATGCCCCCCTGCCCCTCATTGTCGTGGTGATTAATAGCTATGCGACGCGAAATTCAAAGAAAGTAAGAGGTTCATTCTTAATGTAACCCAGAGTAAAAAGCTATGCTTTTTCAGATAAACAAATCATTTTCTTTCTAATTACCTGCATATTAATCTTTCCTGAGACTTATTCTAAATTTGTGTTCTTATTTCAGTGACTGTGTGCATTTATCAGAAACAAACTTCAAGGTGCTATTGAATGAAAGACAATATGACCCCTTGGAGAGGCCCCAGATTTCGAGAGGTAAGCGAATTATTCTATTATTGTAAAAACCTCTTAAAATGGCTAAATATAATACACAGTGATTATAATATTCAGAGACTGTAGTATCGTCCTCATTACCTCATTATATCTCATTAGTCTGGAATAGGCACCCTAGCAGCATCATCTCATCGGCCGATGATCGGCCATTCATCGAAACCCGATGAAATTCTCATCGGCCGATGATCCAAATATGTCTCATCGGCCGAGCAGAATCCGAGCAGCAAAATCCGATGAGAATACGATGAGATTTGGAGCAATTTACGAGCAGAACAGTCCCGTGCCGAGGAATTTCATCGGGAAACTTGACCGGAAGGATATCGTTATCCGATGGAATATAGCTCATCTTATTTTCATCGGGAAAGTTGATCGGAAGGATATCGCTTTCCGATGAAAAGTAGCTCATCGAAAACCGTGCTCGGATACTGATCGGAACGATGTCATCGTGCTGTACAGGATCAGTTTACGAGGAGTTTGTTGATCGGCCGAGCAAAATCCGATGAGTTGATGCTACTTGGGTAGTAACAGAACTGGAGACAGGCTGTAGTATCGTTCTCATTATCTCTCATTAGTCTGGAATAGGTAGTAACAGAACTGGAGACAGGCTGTAGTATCGTTCTCATTATATCTCATTAGTCTGGAATAGGTAGTAACAGAAGTGGAGACAGGCTATAGTATCGTTCTCATTATATCTCATTAGTCTGGAATAGGTAGTAACAGAACTGGAGACAGAAAACCTGTAAAAGAAGCTAAGATGCACTGTTAAAACTACAGGTTGCCCAAGGCACCTTTAAAGGTGAAAAGTTGTAGCACCAGTGGCATCCCTTGAGGGGTGCCACTTGACTCCCTACGGTACCCTTGAAGGTGCTATTTTGTTCCATGTGGCACCCTGTAGGTGTCTCATGTGACCTCATGGGTGACCCATGGCAACCGAAGGAGCTAAATGCCCTTACGCCAGTGCTGAAGAAGAACATGCATCGCATCTTCTATAAGATGTTTTCTGCCTCCAGCTTGGTTAATACCTATTCCACTGATGAGTTGTAATGAGAACGAAAGTGTAGTTACTGGATGGTATAACCGAGCTGGCTGTGTGTTATATGTAGTTCTGCTTTAAGGCAATGGTTTAAGGGCTGTAACTTTCTGCTTAATCTCCCTTAAAAAGAGTTTGACGACAAATAATGAAAATGTACGTAAAACGAGATGTTTGAATGAAAAGTGTGTCACCCTTATCTAAGCTAATTTTTAATCTAAGTTTGTAATTTGTCAATGTGGGTGGAAAGCTCCGTTGTTCAGTCTGAAAAATTTGCTATATTACTTTAATAAAATTTAGGGATACAAATAGATTAAAAGTTAATTCTGAGATTTTATAAATGATGCATGAAAATTACAACAATTCACTTTTTTTTTTAAAATACAACATTCTTAAAATTTTCAGCATTAGATGTTCAGTTCAATTTATTTATTTACTAAAATGTTGCAAAAGTTTATATTTTAGGAGTATTCGAAATGACGATGATTATAATAATAATGATAACAACAACAAACATAATAAAAATTAGTTTAGCAATTTATCACAGTAAGCATGGCTGCCGGTTTGACGAAAGATTCAATTAAATTTGAAAGAATGTTCCAGGAGCTTTGAATGCATTTCAGTGTTAAGCGTAAATATTATAAGTTTTAATTAGCTTTCTGAGAGTAATAATGTCAACAATATGTATTTTCATTTAACTGAAGATTAAAAGAAGTTTGTTAAAACGCTAATAAATGATGACTAAGACTGGTACCGTACTTTTTAGAAAGTAGCAATATTTATTCCTTATCAATTTTTAAGTAAGAGATTTGTGTAATGATAATTTTAGCAATTACAATTTTGAACCAACGCAGCGTAATCATTTTAAATGGTACTGTTTATTTTGAAGAACCGAGAGTACTTGAATGTGCTTAACAAGGTTTAGGAATGTGTATTTCTTTAAATTAAAATTAAAGTACCAGTGTCATTTTGTACTTAAGGAATCAAATGCAATTTTCCTTGCAAACTTCAGTAAAGTTTTTTGTTGCTCAAAAAGCTACAAAAAAACTTATTTTTTGATATTTACAACGGAAATAATATTTAAATAAAAAAATATTTTTCTCTGAAACAAATTTGTAACAGAAAGAAATTTTATGAAGGCTATAATACACGTGAAAACTGTGCTTGATAAAACGTAAAGATTATGCTACATTTTTCCCCCACCACTTACAGAACTGCAAGACATACTGTTGTTACTTCAAGGTTTTGTCACTGATACTATCAATCATGGGCGGATATATGAGGGAAGCTGAGGGAAGGAGGTGCTCCCCAGTGAATTCGAGATGATTTGAAGCAATTATTGTGATAACTAATTTTTAATCGACTTCAATAAAGGAGGAGGTTATACAATTCGTCGGTGATTTTTTTTTTTTTTTTTGTATGTTATAAGATTACTCGAAGACACCTGGACCGATTTCAAAAATTCTTCTTTTGTTTGAAAGGTTTTTCTTTCCGATTGGTCCCATCCTCTCGTGGTCCGGGTTCGATAACGGGAACCTGCAGAAAACGTTCGAAATAGAAATCGGGATCATAGTAATCGTAATAATGACAATTTTGAATGCAAGGCTTCTCTGGATTACATAATGAAATTCATTTCTATGGACTTTTTGAAATTTTTATGCATCTACTACTTACATTAAAATCTGAGTATCTTTCTATGTTCTGCTTCTTTCTCCTGAACGCCAACGAACTGAAAGTTGAACCAGATACCGATAGATTGGTAATTTTTCAGGCTTCATTAGTTTTAATTTATGTAATTATTCGATTTTAATTAACGAAGATATCACTTAAGAAGTAGTCAAATTTAAAGCGATTTGTCCTAAATGATTAAATATGAAATCCATTGTTACAAAACGTGATTGATATTTAACAGTAATAATAATGATAGTGAGAATTTTTAATGAAGGCTTAACTGAAGCAAACATGAAACTCATTAGCGGGCCACGAAAGTAATACGTCTTAAAATCTTATGAACCGCGAGAAACTAGTGTCGTTTTGAAATATAAATTAGTGTAAAAGAGGGTTAACATTAAGGCTTTGGTTAAACTAGTACACGAACAAATACCAGAGAATAACAAGGATTAGTTTGTAGTGTCAAACGTTTAAAATTTTAGACGCGTTGATAGTTTCTTTCTTTCTTTTCTTACATAGTTTATTTTATGGAGCATTTACTTAAGAAAATTAGGCGAAGTTTCGTAATGGAAACATTACATTATTTCATATGTACATTTACACTAAAAAGAATAAAATAAAAATATTAAAAAGAAAAAAAATTGAACCGACTTCGGAACCTCACTCGGCAAGTGCTCTAAAAAGTAAAAAATAATTTTATTCTTTGAACAACATCGATACTACATTTAAACATAAGTTTTGAAGTCGGTGCAAAAACTATAGGTGAAATGATGTTTAACTACATTTTGCCAACATTTTTCAGGGAAACCATTGAAAATTTAGAGCTGAATATTTGTACCATTACATAACTATGTGGTGGTCAATGTAGTGTATGCAAATGCGATCAGAGAACCTGGATTCATTGCAATTTATATTTATGGTTGAATTATGGTTTCGTATGATTCTATTTCGTGTTTTTGCGCCGACTTCAAAACTTATGTTTAAATGAAGTATCGATGGTGTTCAAAGAATAAAATTATTTTTTACTGTTTAGAGCAAATGCCGAGTGAAGTTCCGAAGTCGGTTCAATTTTTTTTTTCAAAAATATTTTTATACCTTAAATAATGTTAAAAAATTTCTGAATAGTCGTTAGTTTGATGTTTTTTTTTTTTACTTCGTTTATTTTAATTTTGATAAGTTTCGCCGTAATTGTATTAATTTTTGCACGAAATTTGCCGTAGTTCTTGATGCTCTAACTGTATGGTGATTTTCTCTGCTTCATTTAGCTTTCATGCTAACGGATTTGGCAAAAAATGTGAGAGACACGGCCAAGTTGGTATAATATTTTGCTTCTTGTATGGCGAGAAGCCGGCAAATGCACCAAACTTGGCGAAATTTCAAGCGTAACAAAATTTTGAATCTGAACAAAAATAAATAACTAAATAAAAAATTGAAGAAATGAAACATGAAAAAATTTTGCATTGAGAAAAATTTTAGAATAGGGGAAAAAAAAGTAGGGGAATGTGGGGAAAAGGAAAATGGCAAAATATTTTCAGTTTGCAGCGCCACCTAACTAGCAATATTTTAACGAAGTCCCTAGACAGTCTATTCCTGTCAACAAATAGATAGATCTAAAGATCAACGAAAAAAATTATACAAGTCCTTTTCAAAATTTGATACACTTGTTGTAATATTCGTGTTTTTAAAAAAATACTCTTTGTCATGATACAATTATAACATTTTTGTGATTATCATTTTAAGTATTAATTGAGATCTACTGGTTTTAAGTACAATACTTATTTCGTTTATATTAAGCGAATTTTAATTTTAAATGTTCAATATAATTTGTCAAGTGCACGCGGGGCCAAGTGAAATAGTTCATTTCGTTTACTTATGCATTAATTTTTTAAAGCACGTACGTATTTCTTTATTCATTAATTAACCCATTAATGCCTATCGTCCCATTTTAGGGACGGTCCAAAAAGTGTCTGAATCGACCAAAAATGCACATTTCAACCAAATAATAGTGTTCAATTAGTACCTTGGTATTGTTTCAATTCATTATTAACAGATTGCAGCACATAACCATTGTAAAGTGTGTTCTGTAGCCGTATAACCAGTATATAAAATATCTTTGGGAACAAAAATGTCAGGCATTAATGGGTTAATTTACATTCTTTTTTCTATTAATTCACTTATTTATTTATTCATTCACTGATTTTTTTTCTCTGTTTTATTCAGTCATTTCTTTTTCTCATAAACTAATGAGGTCATTTATTTATTTATTTATTTATTTATGCGTTTATTTTTCATTAATAAGTCATTTATTCGTTTGTTTACACGTCGATTTGATGAAAATTACTGTTAATCACAAAATAGAAATTCTTTCATAGTAAAATATTGCATATTTTACTTTGCCCCATGGTTTTTTAAGGTGGAAAATTTTTCCCTTTTTTTGAAGGTGCAAAATAACTGCCGAAAATGAAAAATAATGTTTGAACGCAAGTTGTCATACAAAAGACATTATTCAATCTTTATGTACAACAATTTTCAGAACAAATTTCCGATGCGTTCATTTTGAAACAGGTCAGCTATCTTAACTATTCCACTTTGCCCCATATTCCCTTACTTTTAATGAAATTACTTTTTGCTCTATTTAATTTTTCATTTGAATCACATGATAGCATAAAGCCTTTTTGCTCATTTTGATGAACGCTGTCTTTTCTTTTTGCTTGACTTTCTATTATCTATAGAAAATATTGGCAGTGATTTAGATAAATTATTTTCCTGAAAAATAAATGAATAAATCAATACAAACAGTTAAGTATTTCATTTGGAATAGAAATTCACTTTTTGAATTTACTTTCTGCGCTGAAATCTGAGGAATATCTCATTGCTAAAATAAAAACTGCTAGTTTTAATGTTTAAACTCAGGTTTAAAACTAGTTAATTTATCAGCTTTATAAGTATTGTAGAGGGTTATTGGAAGTATTTTAACGCTAATTATTAAAATAAAATTGGAAATTCACAAAGCTCAAAATCTGGATGAAAAAGGCAATTAATTTATACTTTTTCTAAAAATTATCATATGGAGTTAATGCATCGCGCAAATAAAATATTTGACTCAGTGCATAAATCGTTAATCTTTCACATAATCATAAAGGTGACTTCTTAATTAACGTAAAATTTAATTTTTTGAAGACTTAAGCCTTTTTCCCACCACTGTAGTTACTAGAGGTAAAAAAATATTATTACTATAATCACCATTTAATTTCAATTCTATGTAAAACGAATACAACTACGTCGAGTTGTAATAACACATTCCTTCAAGCTTAAACAGTGCTTGGTCAGAAACCAGAACAAGATTAGAAAACATCCTGCCATTGAGTCAATGCTATCTTGCTCATCTATTTTACATGTGGGAATGAGATGTAAACGGATAGCTTATAGTATCTTTTTAGAATTTGCTATTTTTAATATATTCTCAGTTTATCTTTCAATAGTCAAATATTACCGATAAATGTTGCTTTAATGTTTTTGTGAGAATCAATATACATTTAACAATTTACACCATAAAGTCCTCCGCACCTACCGTTTGCACGGTTTATCGGTTTTAGGTGCTTGGGCAAGTCTAAGCAGCTGGTATCCCAGGGAAATTTTATTAAAAAAAAAAAAAAACATAACGATGCATTTCAGCGTTGCAAAAAATAAACAGTTGTTTTTACAGTATAATACTGGCAGCAGAGGTTCCAGTTTAAAACTGTAAAATGCACATTATTCAACTGTAAAATTAGATATTTTACAGTTTATTACTGTAAAGCTGCAATTTCACAATTTATTACCACAATTTTAGTTTTTTTTCCACTAAATTAGCTGTATTATACTGTAAAAACAGCAGTATAATACCGGCAGCAGAGGTTCCAGTTAAAAATAGTAAAATGCACAATAAAGAACTGTAAAATTAGCAATTTTACAATTTATTACTATCAAGCAACACTTTAAGTTTTTTCGCGTAAAACTAGCAATTTTACAGTTTATTACTGTAAAATTAGCAATTTTACAATTTATTACTATCAAGCAACATTTTTAGTTTTTTCGCGTAAAACTAGCAATTTTACAGTTTATTACTGTAAAATTAGCAATTTTTACAGTTTGTTACTATAAAACTAGCTGTATTGTACTGTAAAAACACCATCTTTTGCAGTGAAGATATGATTATGATACATAAACTTCAAAAATAGTTTTGATGTACCTCGCAGGGTATACATAGGTATACAATGTATACTCATATCACTGTGTATTTTTATGTGTACCTATGTTTACCCTCCGAGGTATATCAAAATTAGTTTTGAAGTTTATGTTTTATATGTTGCAATGCAGTGTTACGTTTTGTTTTTTAATAAAGTGTCTCTGGAGTCTCAGCTGCTTTGGCTAACCCAAGCATCTAAAACCGATAAACCGCACAATCAATACACAACACTTTTTCCTTCACTTTGTTTCAGAATGAACGAAACACTTTGGAAACTTCAAAGAAATTTGTGCTGAATTAATATTATGCAAGACGCATGTGATGCTCCAAATGGGGCATCATCAGGCTAAAAGCAGACAAATTGCTAGGTGATGCAAAGAGCCATGCTCGTCTTCCTCCGCTTTAATGATGCTGCTTATTGCGAGGGAGTGCAAAGTAGTTAAATCATCTGTAAACCATTTTATTTTTAGAGAAGGATGAGGTTGGAGAAAAGGAAAACAATTTATTTCAGAAGCCTTTTAGAGGTCTTTCAATATATTGCTTCCTGTTGTTGCTAAATAATACAATAATGACACAGAGCTGAAATCTTGTATTGCGTCATTCGTTCTTCTGACGTATTAGAATAGGAAATAAAGCAATGTGCTTGAAATGAGAGTAAATAAATAAAAATAACATTCATGAGGCTCAAAAAATTAAAATATTTATTACATGTGCTTTGGGGTAACCGGAACCCCTTTTTCAAAGCTGAATACGCTAGTTTATGGAAAGTATTACTTTCACCCAATGTTTTTTTTAATTTTTATATTTAGCATAAGGTAAGTGCGCCGAATAAGGTTAACTTTAAGTTCAAGGCCCAGTACTTCGCTCAAATATAGTTAAATTGCCTCCACTTTTTGTACATACAGCAACATTTTATGCGAAAATTTATGTATGAACTATGTTTTTCAAGGCATAGCTAAAACTGAGTGAATCGGTTCCCTAATAAGTACAGCTCGTCAAAAACGCCATAATAAAGTACTCTTAAACTAATCAAAATTGCAAAATTTTATTTTATCAACATGAAAACATATTAAACCATGAAATAGATAAATACTTTTGTGCGTTTTAATAAAAGCATATAAAACAACGTTGAACAGCACAAATGCTCAGGAGTACTGCAGACAAGCGTTTCAGCGTTACAAGAAACGCCTTTTTCTCTGCACAAATGTGATCTTATGGGTGCACAAACATCCAATAAAACACTTCTTTTGTCGGATCTCTTTACATCAATAAGCTTACATTTTTAGCCTACTTTCCCGTTAAAAATAAAAGAAAGACGAAAAAAGTATGAAAAGTGGCTTAATGCATCCAAAAAATATCGCCAAGTCCGAAAAATATCGCCAAGTCCAAAAACAAGGCAAAAAAAAAAAAAAAAAAAAATTAATAATATTGAAAAATAAAAAAATTGGAAAGTAGGGTATTGAGATGGGGAATTTGTGTGTCGGTCGGTCTGTCTGTAAGTCGGTCGGTTGGTCTGTTTGTCCCCTCCTAATAACTTTTGAATGAACATTCCGATTTGAACAAAATTTTTTTTGTTGGAAAGATTTCGCCGAATACAGCTCATTCCCATATTTGATTTTTCAATTTGAACAATTTTTGGTTCAACTTTGAACCATTCAAATAACCTGTCGAGCGACACTAACTTTTTAGTGAACAGTCCGATTTGAACAAACTTTTTTTGTTGGAAAGATCTTATCAAGAATACTTCATTCCCGTATTTACATTTCCGATTTGAACAATTTTTCGTTCAACATTGAACCGTTCAAACAAACTGTCACCCCTAATAACTTTGGAATGAGCAGTCCGATTTAAACGAACTTTTTTTTTGTTCGAAGGATCTCGGCAAGGATACTTCATTACCGTATTTAAATTTTCAATTTGAACATTTTTTCGTTCAACATTGAACCGTTCAAGCAACCTTTCCCCACCTAATAACTTTTAAGTGAACCGTCCGAATTGAATAAACCTTTTTTTGTTCGAAAGATCTCGGAGAGGCTCATTCCCATATTTCGCTGTTTGATTTGAACCATTTTTTGTTCAATGTTGAACCGTTCAGAAAAAACTTAACATTAGAGCCTACGGGGAAATTTAAGTTGAATGTTGATCCTGAACTTAGAAGCGGATTTCCTTCAAACTAACTTTGTAAGAAAATGGTTTTGATAAATAATGTATGTAAAGTACTTTTCTGAATAATCTTCTGTGAGGACTCTGATTCCAACTCCGACTCCGCAAACATGGCGGAAATGCAGGCTCAGAAAAAAATGACTGACTGTGCAGACGATTTTTTGTTTATTTATTCATTTGTTTTATTTTATTTATTATTATTATTATTATTATTTTTTTGGCAGACGATTTTTTTTGTAACAAAAATTTTTCATTCACGAGGGCATTTTTTTCTTTATTTATATTTAACAACTGGCAACGGATTAAAAATGAAATTCGAGACATTTTATTAACGGACGAGTTTTTTTTTTTCTTTCTTTGATAAAATGTGTTTTGATGTTCTTTGTACTTTTAATTTTTTTTTTTTTTTTTTTGAAAACGATTGAGGAATTTTTCTACGGAAGAACTGTAACAGTTACATTCTTTAAAAGGTGCGACAAAACTTTATTTATTCATTTATTTACTTTTTACGTGTCTATTTCATCTGATGAGAAGGGTATATTTTGCTTTTAGAAATCAGCTTTAAGTGCTAAAAAGGTATGTTTGACATAATTTTCAGTCTCAGATAATCAAGAGAATAATGATCAGATGCTAGAATGCCGATGTCGATGTACGGGAAAGTAGGCTCGTTTAGTTCTTGACAGAACTTCTTGTTACCCTGAATATGGCGTTCCTTGTAACGCTGAAACACGTCTCCGCAGTATTCCTGCGCATTTGTGCTTTCCAACGCTGTTTTATATGCTTTTATATTTAACAATATTTGATTAACTCAAAAATATTACCAAAAATTCCATATATTCTTTAATAGAAGGAAGAAAGATCAATTGTCACATTCGGGGTACTGGTAAGTTGTTATTTTCTGACTTTTGGTCACTCCTGTGCGCATTGCATTCACATATGTGCAACAAATGCAGCACAGAATCTTATCCTCTAGAACACCGGAGTTTGATTACGATCGATCTTGGCCTTATTGGGATACAATCTACTTTTCCAGGTTTTTCAAATCATGGGAAAAATGACTGTACGCAGCAACTTTTTTTAGAATTCGTGAACTATATAAACTACTCTTTCTAGAACAACTAACAATTTTTTTAACACTAGTAAACTACAGTGAACCACGAAGAAAAATATTTTGTGTGTTTGATCAGGGAATTTTGATAAGGTTTTTGCAAAAACTCTAGCTACATATTGGATTGTTGGTAGCAAATTGCTTTTTGATAACACTTTATCATCATTTAAACTTTTCTGATAGCGATAAACTCACATTCTAACAAATGTTCAATATTTTGGCCAGAAAAAAAGGGGAGGGGCTTGTTGGTTTACATGGTCTTATTTGGCGCAACCCATCTTATGAGCAAACGTTTTCTGCATTGAGAAAAACTCTTTTTCCTTATGATCCCAAAGCACGTGCATGAAGTCATTTACAGATTTTTTTTTTGTAGTGAGTATCATGTTTTTTTAACAACACGATTGCTATTGTAAAACATCACTCGAAAACACGATTGTTAGTTAAAATATTTTGAAATACATTGAAAAGGTTATTCTGAATGCTCATTTTTGAAGGGCATGGAATTAAACAATGTTTTAGCTATTTTTTTCAGAGGGCGTGATACACAATTTTTATTGACGTTTCTACAACTGATATGCCAGCTTCATAGGTTTTTTATGGCGTTGCATAGAATACCATTAGCAACGCCATTAGCAATGCCATAGAATATCACTTTCTGTTCGGCACTTATATTTTATTAAACAAAAAATATTCCTATTTAAAGTAAAAATAATAACTTTTAAATTAGTATGCAAACTTCTGGTAAGATCCATTTTTTTCATTCGAAAGAATATCATCGCGTGATAAGAATAGTAAACCATGCATTTTCTGCCTTGTGAATAATCTTCATCTCTAGCATTATTTGGAAAACAATGCCCTTCTTACAAGTGAAAATCAAACCTTAAATTTGGAAAGCGTATTATGTGAGTAAAAAGAATATTTTTAATCAGTAATCTATAAATAAAGGAAAAGAAAGAATTTTAAATCACACAAAAAATCAAGGTTTAAATGTTTTGAAGATTTCTCATTCGAATTTTTTTAATAATAATTTTTCTAATATACACATGAGATCAAGGTACATTCAGTTTCAGATTTTGAAAGAGGTCCTTTTTTTCGAATGGCTGGTTAAAAATGTCATTTTTGAGGATTTAAGAGGATTGGATGGGGGAGTTATAAACCAGATACCCTTTCCCCTGTATTCGCGCATGCTTGAGACAAAAAAAAAAAATCAACTTAAGGAAAAATCATGTAAATCCCTATCTCAAAGATAGTAAGTTCATTTGTGTGTATAGGTAGCATGTTTAAAATGAAATACTTTTTATTTAAAACTGCATAGAACGTATGAATTAAGAATATTAATCTAGCAAAATGTTTTGAAAAAAATGTATTTTTCATGCAAGTATCTTTCTAATATTTGTTTGAACTACATACAATATAAATACATGGTTTATATGACATTAATAATGCATAAAGCTGCCGTGGATACAAATATTTTTTAAATATTCTATGTATAATACATTTACGCAAACTAGTTTTATAACGGATGTTAGATCTTCGGATTCTAGACATTTATTGATATAAGTATTAGCAATACAAAACCACTTCCATTCGTTTGAAAATGAAGTTTGTGAAACTTACAACATTACATTGTTAGTTTTTTTCCTCTCAAATGTTGGAGAAAATGTTTCTTGGACAACAATAATCTTTTTGTATGAACGACTTCCTATAATAAATTTATCGAACTGTAATTTCATTAATGAGCATTAACGTTGATTCGAAACAGCCATTTATTTACAAATTACAAATTCTTGTGAAATGGCGCTCTTAATACCAAACTTGCGCAGTACATATAGGATAGATAATTTTGTCTAGTGAAGAAGAATGTTTTTTCGAACTATAAACTGCATGCAATGGTGCTTGTATAATAAATAGAAAAAGAACTCAATGTCTGGAACCAATAAAATAAGGATTTATCTATACAGCAAATAATCCTAACTTGTGTAAGAAAAAAAAGTACGCCTTGTCGTTCTAAGAGCTATGGCGCCTGACGGGATATTATTGACAGGAAAGTAAATTAAAGACTCCTCCCCCAAAACAGGAGGACTTCAATTAATTTATTTCTAGCGCCATTATAAAAATAATTGATGACAATGTCCTGAAATCAATATTTGGAGGCTTTCTTTAAATGAACTTTACTATTAAAGCGACGTATCCAGTAAAGCTTGGTATACCACATAAAAATAGAAAATAAGTATGCTTCTGGAAGCAGAGGGGAAAAATGGAGCTAGTATACTTAACAAAAACAATGAAAAGTGACATGTGAAAAGAAGAAAAAGTCCCTATTATTCCGTGGAAATGTATAAATTGCATTTGGGAATTGTTAATGGTCACTAAAAAAATTGTCTAGTTGAATCAATAGTACTTTGAAAGTTTTTACTGAAAGTTACAGTGAACTCTCACTTATACACCGCCTCATTTATGCGCCTTTTTCACTTATACGACGATTTCGAATGGTCCCAGCACATTCCATAGCAAAATAATGTTAGTATCATTCGTTTATGCGTCACTCAAAAGATATATACAGTTAACTTTCACCTATGCGCCGGCCCAAGGGACCAACAGAAAAAGGTGCATAAGTGAGAGAGACGTATAAGTGAACAAGCCTATTTAAAGGACAGAAACGCAGCATAGGTTCTAATGATAGAATTAATAAGAATGTTTCTATATAGAAAAGGGACATATTGCTACGGTTTGGCATTTACTGTAATGTAGCTACAATGATAAAGAGAAAAAAAAATTGTAGCAAATCTAATTACTAACTGTTCCCTATAAAACGATTCATAATACATAATTGTTCCTCTCCGAACTCTAGTTCCTGCGGAAAAAAATGCCTTCCGTGAGCAATAAAGGCGAAAGATTAAAGAGGAAAGTGAAGAAAAATGCTTATTTTTTGAAGAAAATAAATTATTTTTTTTAGATTTTAGAGAAAATTCGGCGCTTAAGTAAAATATTTATCTTTAGAGCGACGCATAAACGAATGATGCTATCATTGTTTTTTATGGAATGTGCCGGGACCATTTAAAATCGTCGTATAAGTGAAAAAGGCGCATAAATGAGGCGGTGTATAAGTGAGAGTTCACTGTTATTTCACTTTTGCGTCGAATTTTCCGTAAAATGTAAAAAAAAAAAATAGTTTAGTTTCTTGAAAAAAAAAAAAAGCATTTTTCTTCACTTTCCTCTTTAATCTTCCGCTTTTATTGCTCAGGGAGGGCATTTTTTCCGCATGAACTAGTGTTTGGAGAGGGACAATCCTCTACTATGGATAGTTTTGAAGAGAACAGTTTGCAATTAGATGTGCTACAATGTTTGTTTATTCATTTATTATTGCAGTTATATTACAGGGATTGCCAAACCGTAGTAATAGGTCCCTTTTCTATAGAAACATTCTCATTCATTTTCTCATTAGAACCTATGTTGCGCTTTAGTCCTTTAAATAGGCCTGTTCATTTACGCGTCTTTTTTTTTGTTGGTCCCTTAGGCCGGCGCATAAGTGAGAGTTCACTGTATTAAGAAACATTTTACGTTAAATCTTGTAATTAAAGGGTATAAACTAATCTTCTCGATTTATGTTTCAATGCACTTGAATGGCTCTTATAGATGTAAGTTCCATTGTAACTGTGGTTGAAAATATCGTCGACTCAAAGAAACAGTGGGTTATTTTACTGCTGTTCCTTGGTTCAGATGTTTTACTGTAGCTCTGTGGCGACAATAAGGTTGACATTAAAGTAAATATTTTATTAACAGTTTTGAACTACACACACTAAGACACAATAAATACTGAACTATAGTAAATGTTCAAAGGTTTTTAAACGTAGCTGGTATAGTATAGGGTGATTTGGAAAACTCTCTTAACCCATTTACTCTCAGTAGCTTAAAAACGGGACGCTTGTTAGTTACTGCATACAAAAAACAGTCATGGGTATATTATTTTAATAAAGCTATTTTTCACAAGTTGAATAGTCCTTCTTCTTGAGAAAACAAGTTAGAGCCACTATTTGGACATCAGAGTTTATTAATTGACAGCTATTTTCAGACAAATCAGTCAAGCAATGATCCAGCATGGTTAGCCACTGAAAGTAATTATTTTTGCGAACTTATTTTCATAAAATTAAACTTTTTTACAATGATTTGCTTAAATTTGATCAGAGATGTCTTCTGTAATGTTACTTTACAAAAGTAAAGTCAAGTAAGGTCGTATTTTGCTCAAATATTTGCAAAATATCCCATAAACTTGACGTTAAATAACTTAATAAATATGGCAACGACAAACTATTTTAACCCATTAATGCCTGACATTTTTTTCCCAAAGATATTTTGTATACTGGTTACAAACAGTGTTTAATGGACAGGAAAAATAATTAAAAAAATATTATGTAAGAAATAATTTTTTTATTAAGAAAAGAAAAATCGTCCCTTAAAAGTTACGATAGACCCCAGAGGGTACATACTTGTTTTACTAAAACAAATTCTGCCTACAATATAAATTTAAAAAGACATTTTATAAGAAGAAATAAAATCAGCAATTAACATAAACTGGGAAGCTGGGAATAATTTTGAAAACTTTTTTTCTTGAGATTGTGAACGATGTCATTTTTGATGAAGATCATATTAAAACTGCTACAGAACGCACTTTACAATGGTTATGTGCTGCAATCTGTTCATAACGAATTGAAACAATACCAAGGTACTCATTGAACACTATTATTTCGTTAAAATGTTCATTTTGGGGAAATTCAGACCTTTTTTTGGACCGTCCCTAAAAAGGGACGCTAGGCATTAATGGGTTAAGCCTAAAATGTATGGAAACCTGCTTAAAGAGTTTTAAGCAGATAAAAATAGAAAAAAAAATGCTAAAAAAACTTGGGCATAAATGGGTTAATCATAGCGCAGAAGTCAATTTCAATAGGTACCGAAGAAGCATATCATCAGCTTAATAGGCCGATAAAATCGATCTAAAATATTTTAGAGAAATTGCTAAAAATCTAGGCTCAAAATTTAGAAAAATATCTAAATAATATTTGCTTCAATTTAATATTCATAGTTTCGTTGATTATAATATCTTTTGTATTCTCTATGTACACCAGCAGCTGTTTTTTCACCCAGCGGTAAATAATTTTTCAGAAATTGTACTTTTCATCAATACTGTATTTTATCTTCAGTGAATGGAATTTTAACTTGTTTGTTAATAAGTGTACAATTAAAATACAAACCAAGTGAAGCGTAGGTAAGCAAACATTCTCCAAAAAAGCTGAGAATCGTTTCAAATCTTTTAGAGCAGATCTAAGATAAATCAAACGTAAAAGCAGCCATCTTTTTGAAATTACTTGTTTTGGAGTAATGAGAGTGTGATTTATCATGATAAGAGAAGTAATTTAAAACTAAAAGAATTCTTCTACTTTTATTTCTAACATTTTTTCCTTCAGAAAAGATTTTTTCCATTAAATTTATACTTGAGTTTAGAAACTCCTCTCCAGAATTTTAAGTTTGGTTTTCGGCAGGAGTGCCCCTTCCACAAGGACGATGACGCGCACCTCCATCAATTTCGACGGAGCTTCCCCCTAAGAATCTCCTTCTTAGGGGGAAGCTCCGTCGAAATTACCCTTCAAAAATGTGATTAAAACCATCTAAAATCACCTCCTTTCAAATGTCAATGGCGCACAGTGGTTCAAAAGGGGAAAAAATAGTCATTTTAAAGTTTGACCATAGAAAATATTTCATGTCGTAATTATTTATCTCTTGAGATGTAGTAACATATTCCACAAGAGTTACTTCAAAATAAAAATTGCGTATCAGGAAAAATAAGGCAAGATTGTCGAACAATTCTGTTTTTACTTTTTTTGGACTTTCCGCTGATATTTCAGTTTTAATTTATACGTTCAACAGTAAAAACTTAAATTTAATAAAAGTCATTTCTGACTTGTTTTTCACACTTACATGGTACATGTTACACCGCAAATAAAAATTTAAAAATTAATTAAAATTAAAAAATACCTGAAATAAAATGAAGATTAATTGCGAAAAAATGTAATGAAAAATATTGTTGAATATACTTTTATCGGCGGCTTCCGGTAGACTAAACTTATGTAGATAAGTAGTTTAGACCTTCCTGTAAATAAACAAAAACATTTTAGCTGCGACCACTTGCGACTGTTGCCGTGGCAGATGCTTTTGTTTGATTTTCGCTATTTACAAACACCAATATAGTAAACTAAAAAAACGAAAAATTACATTTCATGGCATGACGGGGGCACGTTGCCTTTTATTAAAGAGACTAGCTGCCAGGGCAGCTAGATTAGCTTCCTGCGGCATGTTGATGCATAACGTCCCCCTTCTCTAACTTTTACCTCATTCTGAAGTTATATTATTTGATGTAATTTAATGTTCATTAGGTTTCAAGACATACCACGCACGTGGCCCGGCGTTGCACGGGCACTTCGTGCCTTGAAAGTAGTGAGGAAATTTTCAAGAAACTACTCCCCGCCAAAGCGGCTCGCTAAGAGGCGCCTTTTCTTTTTTCCTGCATCGAAAAATCATTCGAATTATTGAGATGTTGCACGGGCACTTCGCGCCTTCAAGATGGTGAGGAAAGTTTCAGTAAGTTCAGCTCGCTCAAAAGAAAGAAGCAGACATAGATACTCAGTTTTTGATATAAGTAGATGGCTTTTCAACTAATTTATATTTCAAAAAATTACAAGTAGCTATCGATAAAAGCGGAACATGATATCTCCTCCGCAAATTTTATCGCCCTCTGCCCCGCATGGGACATCTCCGTCGCGACTCCTATCTCCCGTTTGCCTTGCACAGGACAAATCCGCCGTGCCATTTCCAAGAGTTAGAAAGGGTTTACTGCTTAAAATTTTCATTCTTGGCGACACATCTTCTTTTAGCGACAAAGACCTAATTTAAAATACAGAATTTATTCCAGGAATACTTAAGAGGGAAATCGCAAAGAACTCAAAAAAAAAAAAAAAAAAAAAAACAATGCAGTGCAAATCAATGCAAATCTGCAAATCGTTGCGGCGGAGATGTCCTGTGCCCGATAAAAGTACAACGTACGTGACCCGCTAATGAGTTTCATGTTTGATTTAGTTAAGCCTTCATTCTAAATTCTCATTGTTATTGTTATTACTGTTTCATAGCAACGACGTTTTGCAAAAATGGATTTCACATTTAATCATTTATTAGGCTTAATCGCTTTAAATTTGACTACTTATTAATTGATATCTTCGCTAATTAAAATCGTATAATGGTATAAATTGAAACTAATGAAGCCTGAAAAATTACCTATCTATCGGTACCTGGTTCGACTTTCAGTTCAGTGGCGTTCAGGAGAAAGAAGCGTGACATAGATAGAAAGAAAGAAAGATAGAAAGAAAGATAGTTAGAAAGATACTCAGTTTTTAATATAAGTAGATTAGCTACCAAATTTGACGTGTTCAAAAAAAAAAAAAAAAATCTGCACCTCAAAGCCAGACAAACGTAAGTCATATTTTCATTTCTTCTCAAGGAGAGAGATCCACAGTCAGGAGATTTTTTCCGCTTTTTCGCCGTTTCGAACCATTGCGTGGCGTAGTCTACACCATGGGGCCCATTGGGCACTCCTGTTGTTAGCACTCTTTATAAGAATTCCAGCTACACCATAGTCACATTCACTTTTTAACCGAAAAATATTCCTTTGTGTTCGCCAAGATTAAATAATATTAATTACTATATTTGCAAAAGGGAGAATTAATTGGATGGCACAGTGAAAAGTGCATGTTTTCCATTGTTTACAAGTGCTGCTTAAAAAAGTTAAGTGTTATAGAATGCAGGAAAAAAACGAATAAAAACTTCATCCAATTTAGAAAGTATGATTACTAATGTACGGACACGAGTACAATCACTTTTTTTGCTTTAACTTTCTCGAGAACTGAGCAAAAAGACAACATTTTACCTCAATTTAGAGATTTTTATCTGTGCATTACTCATGTTGTGCTTCCTATTAGTTTTAGTCTAACACAATAGTTTTTATCTAATATACGATTTGTCAAACCTTGAAACTGTTCAATAGATACTTTTCAAAATAAATATTACTCATAAGGCAAAAGCATAAAATTTTCCGATTCTCAACGTGAAATACAACTCCAACAATATTCTAAATTGTAAAATTACGTGACAAATGTATTTTTGTTTCAAGTAAATAGTGTAATAAAACTTTGGTCACGCATCTGCATATGTGGGGAAATAAACGGCTACTTGGCTTGAAACACAGACATTGAACATCATTATTTATTTCTTTAATTAGTTCAGGTTTAGTGATTGTAGAAATGGTGAAATTCATCATGAGCTTTAATACTGCGAGAAATGCGCATTGTAAAATAGCGTGCGATGTAGTGTCCTTTAAACTGTCAACGCCCTTACAAATTAACGCTCCAACATTTTTGGATCTGTAAATATATATTTTTTTTTTTGCATTTGTTGCAGAAACAAAAAGACATTTATTTTGTTGCTAGCGAAAAAAAAAGAAGAAGAAGAAAGTAAATAAACTTTTGCCCTTTACGAATCGATAAAATAGGGAAGTTAAATATTTTTGTGTTTACTTCTAGATAGCATTATTGATTTTTCATATTTAACTTCATGCATTACAGATGACTAATTGCACTTTAAATTGATGTCAAAGTGTATATCTTTTAGAATCTTTACTTCTTCAAAGTTTTTAAATTTTTCTCCTCTTTCATATCATTCTAGAAAAAAAATACGAGTCAGAAAAAAAACATACTCTAGGAATTACACGTCAGAGTTCTAATAGGTATAATATAATATAATTATATTAATATTTTTAAATATTATAACGCCAATTTCTCAACATTTGCATTAACCATTGCACCAGAATATTGAAATTCATTTATTCCTCTGCTACTTCAACTTATTTTAAAATACTTTAAAGTATTACTTTTTAAATGAGTACGTATTTCATTACGCAGGACTTGACAGAAGTCTTTTCATGAGAAATTTTGCGTAATGGTAAGTAGTTTCTCAGTGCAGTAATTTTTATCACTCAGTGTGAACTTAATGAGCATTTTAACGCTAGATCTTGCTCTTCATAGCTCAACCGCAGCCATGCCGCTATTCCTGTAACTCACTTCACAAAATTGTGTGGTATGTCAAAATACAGAAGCCCCACCCCTCTTTCTGCTGTCGTGGAGTGATTGCTAGGGTATTTCCCATAATTCGGCAGCAGTGTGTAATTACAATATCTACGGTAAATACAGATGCTGAAGCATGATGTTTGGTCAAAAATGAAAAGATCAGCAGTGAATAAGAATTTGAGAAACAAAAATGGCACGAACTTATTTCCCCATGGTTGCTACGCATTATGAAATAACAGCTCGATGTCGTTGTATTGTATCTCCCTGGAAGGTGATATCCACACTGCCATCGCCCCCAGGGGATAGTAGGGGATTAGAAGCTGCCACTATTGTTCACCTGCTTGTAGGGGGCAATGGGTTGG
>JAXGGA010017207.1:0-24858 GCA_038373865.1 Uloborus plumipes | reverse complement strand
ACCAAATCCAGAATGTGTTGCTCTAAAGTTGAGTTGTTTAGTTTTTATGGATCCCTAAAGTTGAAGGTGCGGCATCAAAAATTAAGCGGATTTTCGAGACATGGAAGTTGCTGTGAACCAAAACTCTTACCAGGAACTGTTTAACTCCAATTTTCTTTTTGTATATGGAATAAAGAAGGTTGAAACTTTGCAAAATGAGTGTTAAGTTTGAGGTAAGTTGTTGCCGTAAGGTCAGTGAAGGCCCTCAAAACAAGGAAAGTTCAACGTGCTTTTAGTTGCGTAAGGCCAAAATATGAAAAATGTCATATTTTACCGATATTCAAACGGTCATAACTTCCTCTGCCAACAACATATTGAAATATTTTTTTTGCCAATGTCATGCTCTATTCTTTGTCTTAACAGAACAGTTGAGTCCTTTGAAGCGAAATGTGAAAAAAAATTTTACAAAAAATGCACAGAAAAAAAAATTTTTTTGTAAAAAAATTTTTCACATTTCGCCTCAAAGGACTCAACTGTTCTGTTAAGACAAAGAATAGAGCATGACATTGGCAAAAAAAATATTTCAATATGTTGTTGGCAGAGGAAGTTATGACCGTTTGAATATCGGTAAAATATGACATTTTTCATATTTTGGCCTTACGCAACTAAAAGCACGTTGAACTTTCCTCGGTTATTTATACATTATTTTAAAGTGCTTACACTGGTCTTTCAAACGACACTACTTTTGCCGTGCCAACTGAAATGTACAAGCTGTTTTTGGACCTCAAAAACGCTAAAAAACGTCAAAAATGCCCTGTTTTGAGGGCCTTCACTGACCTTACGGCAACAACTTACCACAAATTTAACATTCATTTTGTAAAGTTTCAACCTTCTATATTCCATATACAAAAAGAAAATTGCAGTTTAACAGTTCCTGGTAAGAGTTTTGGTTCACAGCAATTTCCATGTCTTGAAAATCCGCTTAATGTTTGATGCCGCACCTTCAACTTTAGGGATCCATAAAAACTAAACAACTCAACTTTAGAGCAAAACATTCTAGATTTGGTCTTTCAATAAGATAATAAACATTTGGTAATTTTTGGGAGAAAATCTGAGAGGTCATGAATCACCTCATAATGCTAGGCGTGACAGTTTCTCAGATTCTTGCTCTTAAATGAAATACTTCAGCGTCATGTTTGTGACAAGATGGCAGCTTTTTAGTGGACGAGCCACGTTTGAAAAATCCGGCATTTAACAAATAGTGCGAGTGTTACGTAATCTGTAGATCCTATTTTTATACATAAGTATTAGGTTGGTGCGTATGAAATGTCGGATTCTTAAGTGATTGTATAAAACTGCATATCTTTCTTCAAAAGCTGTTTATTCAATCAAAGTATGCTCCATTCGCTTCAATGCACTTCTCCCAACGAGATTTTAAAGCGTAGATGCCTGTCTTAAAAAAATTTTGGTCTTTAGAATTAATAAACTCTGATATCGAGTTTTTTAGACTGTCTACATTTTCATAGTGTTTGCCCCTTAAAAACAGCTCTAAATGCTTGAAAAAATTAAAATCGGTCGGCGAGAGATCCGGTGAATATGGTAGATGCTGCAAAACTTCATATTTTAGTTCGTTCAGTTGAGCATACGTTTAACCGATCCAGCTTATTTCGCTCTGTCAGTGCGTGCGGTACCCACTTGTCCATCTTCTTAACCTTGCCAATCTCAGAAAGGTGTCTCAATATTGTTGTATGGTCATTGGTCAACTTTCATCCTGATAGCAAGTTCCCTCGTGGATACGGCTGGATCCGCTTCCACTAGAGCCTTCAGGTCATCATTCTTCACAGACGTTTTGGGTCTTCCGCGCGGCTCATTTTGCAGTGAAAAATCGCCAGTCCGAAATTTTTCGAACCAACGCTGCACTTTCCGATCGTTAACCGTATTCTCCCCAAACGCTTGGTTTATGTTGCGTGCAGCTTTTGCAGCACTATTGTCAAGTTTGTACTCATATAAGAAAATGACGCGAATGTCGGCAGAATTCATATCGGCAATAAACTCAAAAGAAATAACAAAAGGGAAGAAATTCGAGAAAACCTATTTTGCTGAAATGAGTCTCTGGCAATGGACAATACGACTATGAATGAGGTTATGCCAAAGACAAAAGTATAACGAAAACAGGGAGACAAACGTCCGCATGTAAAGAGAATCCGACATTTCATACGCACCAACCTAATAGTATGAATAAATTGTACGTAATGAGTTCCATCTAATGTGTAAACATTTCTATGAATAAAAATTAACTGGAGAATCTGTGCTTTCTTGAGCTGCCATGCAAATTTTAATCAAAGGAATTATTGTTCACTATGCGATAAATGTAGGATTTCGGAAACCGTGTTTCAAATATTCTGATATATTACATTCTAACATTTATTTTCTCATTATGAGCTATGGGTTAGCATCTTGCTCAGCCCAGTTTTTTTCCTTACTTATTTTGTTTATTGTTTATAATTTCCTTTATTCATTTTTTATTAAAAAATATTTAGCGCAGAAAGTGAGCATTATTTATAAAACAGGATAATAGCTAAAAATTAAGCATTTAGTAGCCATACATTCAGTCAGAGGTAAAACAGATTTGCATGCAATACACCGCCAGTAGAGTTATGCCAGAGACGGAAGTTTCATCCCCATTAGGGCTCATCAGTCTGGACTAAGTAGTAACTTAGTTGGAGGCAGAATAATGAGCTAAATCCTACAGATTTGCCTTCAATTTATGATTTCAACAGTATGCTGCGGTCTTTCGCTTGTGTACTAACTTTACTTTAGCCACAAGTTTGTTTTGTAATCTTAGCTTCGTTAAGATGGATTCTGTCTTTAGCTTGGTTGCTGCCTAATCCAAACAAATGAGTCCTAATGAGGACAAAACTGTAATCTCTGAAAGGCATGACCGAGCTGAAGTAGTATTAAATATAAGAGTGAAAAATGTTTAAGAATATTTATAATTTTAGGATATTTAGAAATTCATTATAAATTCAATATCTTACTTTTTTTCACAACAAATAGCTAAAAATTTAGAAAATTTTAAAAGCTTCTATGTAAAAGTGGGTGTTATAATTTTAACTGAAGATAACTCGCACAATGATTAAACTCAGTAGAATTTTAAACTAAAGTTTTCGTTTGCTTTTACTCAGGCAAAAAGTTCTAAATTTTGAAAGACTTACCTATCTTGTTATTTTCGCGATAAAAATTATTTTCTTTCTCAAAGTTTGGCAAAATATTTTTTAAAGGGAGCTAAATTGTCTCCCTTTTCTGAAGCACAATATAAAATATTCGAAAAGATTTCAGTGTTCAAACTCGACTAATGTTTTCCTATGTTCGCAATCATACATGTTTTGTTTAACATTTTGTAGATCCCTTTTCACATAAGTACAATTAACGACTTCTTTAATAACTGAAATATGTTAAGAACCATATTTGTCATACATAGCAAAAAGAGCGTTTAAAAAACTTAAGAAATAGTTAAAATAATAAATGCTTCTTTGTAAAATTTTTTTTTCTCCACGAAAAAAGCAATAGCGGTTTTAAAACGTGCCGCATTTAAAATATTAAGTTTAGCATTCAATGTCACAAACATAAAACAGAGAAATTCCTTAGAAAATCTCACAAATCGAAGTACTTCATTCTCTCAAAAGCATATTACTTTTATGAAATGTGTTAATTAAATCGGTATTTTACGCTACCATTATTTCCCGAACTAATTTAATGATACAGACGCATAACATGTCGGTTCTGCTTTCGTAATTTCTGACAAAGGCGAAACTTTCTTGTTTCTTACGACCAATATTTTACAAGGCGGCCCGGTAATTGGCAGAGAAGAGCAACAAAACCATCTGCCTCATTTGTTATGAAAGCGCTTTCTTCTGACATGCAAGTAAGGAATTAATAATTTAATCGTGCTATAATTGACGCGTTATCTTTTAATATAATACAACGTGTGTGTGAAATAGATTGTGAGCCAGTGTGTGTGTTAATATGTATGAAATGGCGCTTGGTAATTAGATAGAGTATCTTTGATTGGATGGCCGGAAACATGGGGAAAAACCAGTCACTTAGGCTCTTCTCAATTTTGGGTAATGCCAGTTATTGTCATATAAAAACAATATGAATTAATAAAGTAAGAGCTATTAAAATTGTCTGAAGCTATATTTCCGGCTTACTAGCTCCGTGACTAAAGAGTAACATTTTTTTTGAAAAAGAAAAAAAAAAGTTTTTGTTTGATTTGAAGGTGTTAAAAGTCCGATTTTACACTGGAAAGAAATAGGCTTGTAAAAAGTAAGTAAATGTATAAATTAGGGATGCACCGATAAACAAATTAGCCGGTTACCGATTACCGATCAACCGGTTTTTGATAATTGGCAGATAATTCGATTGAGCCGATTAATGTTCAGGATGCTTTTTTGTATTCTTACCAATTTCACCATAATTTTATATATATATATATATATATATATATATATATATATATATATATATATATATATATATATATATATATATATGTATTTTTTGTTTTTGATTCAGAGTTTAGAAATAGTTACTAATTTATATCCGGGAGAAGATTTTTATTTATTTATTTTTTTTTCACTTCTCTAATTTTCAGAAAAATAATTTAAAAGTATTATCCAGTTTTCTTTGAACCAATTTTCATGTTACTCTTAATTAAATTACGTTATCACACTAGACATGAAAATTAAAAGAAAAAATAGGATGAGGCTGTGGTGAAGATTTTTAATTTAACTTTATTTTTCAATTATAAATACCCATTAAATTCACGTTTTTTATTCTTTGAAAGTTAGAGGATATTTAAAAGCACTTTGTGAAGGAAAAAAGTATCAATACACGAGAAATGCTGCAACATTGTCCATACGTGTACATGTATTCAAAATAGGAAAATTAATTTATTAAAGCATTCATATCAACTGAGGGTTTTTTTTCTAATATTTAAATTATTTGTCTTACTTTTAGTCACTACACTTTCATACTATATGTTATACTGACGTTTGCAGAACATAAGTTACTTCTTGTTTATACATTTATTCATCGTAGTTTCTTATTTTAGGCGTACTGAAGGCAATTTTATTTACAACATTTTTTCGCCGGTTGATCTGCAAAATTTGACTGATTATAAGTAAAATGTTTTCGCATTACATTTAAAAGTTCAGGAATTTAATTATTCCTAATAGCGTGGTTATCTTTTAATATTCCATTCAGTTTCGTGCACTGTATGAACAATGTGTTTTGTTTTTACTCTGTACACTTTCATCCTGCATGCTACATAAAGGATTGCAGAAAATTACATGTATTTATTGTTAATTCAATTATTCATCATAGTTTCTTGGTGAAAGTTTACTTCAAAAGATATTATGTAAAAAATATTTTTTCGCCGATCAATCGGCAAAATTTTGCCGATTATTAACAATCAAAAAATTCAAAGGTCCATACTTGGTATTTCTATTGTCCTAATACTTGTTTTTAATGTGTTACAGTTTCGGAGCTTAAATATTGGTTTTGTAAGAGATATTGTCATCCAAAGTGTTGGTCAAAATCTCTCTCATGAAAAAATCACCTCTTTCCAACTCTTTATGGCTCAATTTTTCCACCTTCCGCTGTTTTTTCGTTGCCACCATTAGAAAGAACAGATTTTTTCATATTAAAAAAATGCGTTTTTTTCCAATGGTGTTCTTATAGATAAAAATGAAAAAAAAAAAAAAAGTTTGAAATTATGTCAGTTATGAAGAATTGGCATAATTAAGCTAAGAATGAAGAACATTTTATTACACTGGAAGCCTAATATTTTTGGGAACTTAAAGTTAATTTGGTTGTTAATATAAATATTCTAATAGGAAAAAATCTGTTCTTTCTAGTGGGTACTAAAGAAAAGATAATGGAAGGTGACGAACCTGAGCTACAGTTCATTGAATACAAGTTATTTTTCAAACAGGAATCATCAATAGTTTTCATGTATGCTACATTTCAGCCAATAAGCTTGAACTCACATAATTGATAGAACCTATTAACAACTAAATGCACTTTAAGTTCCCACAAATGCAAACTTCTAGTGTAATAAAGTTTTCTGCATTTTTAGCCTAATTATGCCAATTCTTTTTTAACAGACAATTCTTCAAGATACTTTTTTAATCCTTATATCGAAACAAAAACTCATTTTGATCGGAAAAGATTCGTTCTTTCTACTGATGCCAACAAAACAATGGTAGAAGGTGACAAACCTGAGCTATAACGAGTTGAAAACAGGCTATTTTTCGTGAAAAGGGTTTTGGTCGACACTTTGGATGACAATATCTTTTACAAAATTGATATTTAAGCTCTGCAGCTGTAAAATATTAAAAACGAGTATTTTGAAAATAAAACTACGAAGCATGAACTTTTGAATTTGTTGGTTAAAAACTTATAACAGCCAGAAATCCAGGAGAAAAAAATTGCCCACCGCGTTTTTTCGCAAGTTTATATGCGTGCTACACAAATCCTAATAAGCTCAAATCTCACAAAAAATACTGGAGAGTATTTAAAACCAAAGTTACTACGATCTTCAAAAACATTAAGCTTCCAGTGTGATAAAATTTTTGTCAAAGTTAACCTTGTTGGAGGTCTTTTGTAATTGTAGCGATTAGCTGCAACGAGTTATGTTAATATGAATTATATTTTGCAGTGAAATGCAAGTGTTATGATAAACAACTGACGAAATATGCAGATATTGAAAGTGTTTTTAACAAATGACAAAAGCAAAAGCATCAACAATTAGTCTCCTTTGCATGCATTCACAGTGGCATTACCCACATTGTTACCTAAACAAATATTTTATTGACTAGATTTTTCTCAAAACAACATGGAGTTGGAAGAAAAATGACATTGCATTTCAAAGAGCTAATGATACATTGAATTCAAAACATTTCTTTGTTTCAAAATGTTGAGTATAAATCATTTTCTCACGTGAAGTATAGAAATCAATGCATCCTACTTTTTGTTCTTAAAATATTTTTCTACAATGCAACATATTTTCAACTATGCTTTTCAAAGTTTCAACAATTCAGAATTTTCCATAAGCGACAATGGTATTTCTGATGAAACTGAAATAATTTGTTACATCTATTACATCTGAAAGATTTTCCATTTTCGAGCGGAAAACATTTTATAAGTCTTTTACTTTTTTTAAGCCAATACTTCAAGCACTGTGATTAGTTTGAAAGAAGTTTTTCTCCTCTATTTAAGGAGTTGAAATTCATTTATAAAAACCAATTCTACTACTTTATTAAACTTTAGCTACACATTGAAAACACATCCATTTATGTTTTTCTTAAAATATTTTTGCGATTTTCTTACTTATTTTCCCTTTTCCAACCTTTTTACTAAGAATGCGTACTGTCCGATTATCTTAGGTAAAAACTTCCGCGCATTTACGCATGCATCAGGTCTTCTCTGATCTTACTGAAATTGGGGTGTCAAGTAAGATAACAATGAGGGGAAGAATAACAAAAAGCATTTTGAGCCATATCAAACAACATGGAACGATGCTAATTTCAAATACATTATTTAGTTGAATATGTCAAGAGGATATAGAAGATTCAAGTTTAAATTGAAAACTTCGGAAAGTTATCACACATAACGCATCTACCCTTTTTTTAAAGTGGAATTGTTCGTGAGTGCTAGGCGCGGCTTTCAAGGACGGTAAGTATGTGGTTGCGAAAGGTAAGCGCATTGTTGTATGTACCCCCAACTTGGGGAGCGTACAGTCTAACCACGAATGAGATTGAAAGGCGAAATTCTGGTTTACTAGCGAAAATAGAAGCATATTGTAGTTTTCTAGGATGCCAGTTATTTTCAAATGTACGTTTGCATCTAAATTGAGTTGAGTCTTATTGATCTGAACGAAACACGTTCTTGATTTTTTTTTTTTTTTGCTTTCCTCCTCCACCTTCTTATTCAGATAGACTCGTCGGACAAAATGTCCAATAAGTTCACATTCCAAATTACTAACCTCAGGGAGAGCTGGACTTGCGATTGATTCGAATCCGAAAATGAAGTTCTTTTTGCTCCATCATTTAAGAAGTTTTTACGAAACACAAATTCAAAAAGAAACAAAAAAAAACTGCTACTTTAAAATAGATTAAAATGGTTTTCTTTCTTTTACTTTATGCATTTTTAAAACAATGCATTCTTCTATATAAACAAAGGAGGGATCTATACTCGACAGCAACTTAAGTTGACACTGAAATCACTACGCGCGGAAGAGAAATAGAGTTAACAGAATCCTTCTTGGCGAATTAGAGGTGATCGCCAACTGTGCGTGAACTGTTATTGGCTGCCGCGTTCGATTCAAATGAAGCGTAATACAAACGCTCTAGATTACCATGCTCTTCTTTAACAAGATCATGATATAATCGCGGGAAAAACAATTCGATAGTTACTTCACTCATTAAGGAATAACAAAACCAGGTAACAACAGTGATGTAATTGAGTCGACATAATTGGAAGAACATTTCAGTCCCCCCCCCCTGTTATGAATGCCTTCGATTTGAAGTGTAGGATGGCGGAAAAATTTAATTTCCGCTAAGCTACTGTTGGCGACATTTCCGAAGCTGTTATCACAGATCAAATTTCAGCGTCGGATTAAGAGGACTATGAACCCGAAACTGCAGTTTAAGGAGAAAGATCTGACAACTGATCAATGAATATTTCTGTGTGTTTTGCTTATTGCTATTTATTTTTATTTGGTTATTGCATTTAATTCAATTCAAAAATGCACCAAATAAAACTGTCGGCAGAATTCAACATTAAACTTTTTTTGTTTATTATATTCAATTGCTTATTGTTATCATATTACTTTTGGCTTAGGGTGATCACATTAAGCGGCGTCTGTTGCACAGTATATCAGGGAAAACTTTTGTAAGAGAATGCGAGACGAAGTGAAATTGGGACATATTTATTATATAGCCGATTCGGTAATTTTTCAGCTATGTACGAGGGTTGAATGAAAAATAATGCCTCCACTTTCATAACTCCCCAACAAATGGCAGCACTGGTATACGGCAGGTAATGGCTTATTCCGTAAACTCTCCTCTACAGTTCTAGTTGGTGAGAAGCCTTTGCACTAAACGGTTGGGATTTTAGAGTGTAAAGTATGGAACCCTGCGCAGATGGTCGGTCAATGCGATTCAAGCAATGTACAGTCAAAGAATTCTTGACAGCAGAAGGTGTCCCCCCAAAGGAGATTCATCAGAGAATGCAACCAGTTTATGGTGATTGCGTTGAACCAAATACTGTGCGTCGTTGGGCGAGTAAATTCAAAGATGTTAAGGTGGGAACATCGGATTTGCGTGACAAACAAAGACGGACGTCCTGTGACAGCAACCACCAAGTTTCACAAGCAAAAAGTTGACTCACTTATTCAGGGGGATCGTTGGAGGGGGGGGGATTTTCTGCAACACGCCAGACCACACACAACGCCAGACCACACACTTCACGTGCCATCACAGCAGAACTTCAGAGACTGAATCTCACCACTGTACCGTATTCTCCCTACAGACCAGATTTTGCACCTTCTGACTTCCATCTGTTCCCAATAATGAAAGAAGATCTACCGGGACATCATTATGCTTCTGATGCAAATGTTGAGAGAGCTGTGAGGCTGTGGTTGCGGATACAGAGTGTCGACATCTTCCGTGACGGCTTCAGAAAACTGGTTCACCATTGGCGAAAATGTATCCGATTGTCGGGCAATTATGTGGATAAATGAATATTGGTAGTTAAAGATTACATTATGAGGATTATTTAAGTGTTTGTTTTATTAAAATATTCCTATCCAAACCCAAGTAATGTAGATGGAGGCATTGCTTTTCATTCAACTCTCGTAATATCACATTTATTTCCAGTAAGGGAAAAGATATACCTGAACATACAAAGCAACTTTCAAAAAAATATAGTTACATTGTAACATTTCGTTAGAGTAACAAATTACCTTTGAAATTATAAAATGGTAAACTTTTTTTAAAAACTTTTTAAACATTAATTTGGACCTAACAATATTCAGTGCTGTATATATTTATTTAATACTAAGCTAATTTTTCTTTTAAATTTTTTTAACAAGTGCACGCAGGACAAAGTGAATGGGGTAAAGTGAAATAGTTCCTTTCATTTACTTATTCAGTCATTTATTAAATCACTTGCGTATTTCTTTATTTACTAATTAAATTATTTGAATTCCTTAATTTAATAATTCAGCTTTTTTCATTCATTTACTTATGTTCTCATTCATTCGCTGTTTTATTCGTTTATTTATTTTTATCATTCATTGATTAATTAATCTATATATTTACTTGTTTATTATTTCATTTTGTTTTCATTTATTCAATCATTCCTTTATTTGCTTATTAATTTGACAAAAACAATTTAGATAATAAAACAGACACATAGTTCGTTAGAAAAGTGTCACTTTGAGCCGTATATATTTACAATTAAAAAAAAATCCCCCTTTTTTTCTTTCATTTTTGAAGGCAAAATCTTACTGCCAAAAATGAAGAATAATACATCAATGCAAGCTTTATCACACTACATGTCATTCTTTTTTGTATTCACGGCAATTTACAGGACATATTTCCAATTTGTTCATTTTTAACAAAATTCTACTCTTTCGCATCCGCCACACGTTCCCCTGTCTATTTATACTGTTTTAAATAAAAAGAAGTAGGAATTCAAACAGAAATATATTTTTTTAATTCCCAGTAATACACTGGGGAAAAAACAGATAAAATATTGAGACACTCTTCTTTTTATTTTTCTTTCTCCAGCCCAATAAGTTAAAAGTGAAAATGGTTATATGTTTGAATTTCTATCAATACCTTTCACTTGAATGAAAAATAACTATTTTCATAGCCGGCGCAATTTAAGATAATAGTATGCGTTTCTTTCTTTTGTCTATTAGCCAATGAAGCATCACTCGCAAAACAAATACTATTTGCTGATTCGTCGTGACGTTTTGCTTTCGGGCTTACTTTCCTATGAAGTAACCTTTCTACTTTATTGCTGCTAAGGAATACTCGAGTTTGTTTTTGCAGCTCCTCTTACGCCGTAAAACAATGGCAGAAAAACGTTAAACGTCCCTTGAGAATCGACTTGCGTGAAGTTTCTTTCGTGAAACATATAGCAGAAGCATAAAAGAGGAGTTTTGGCGTTTGTCTGCCTTTGTCTTTTATGATAATGGTGAAACTACTTTCACTCGGAACTTACTCATTTGCTTAAGTATCTGCATTATAACGAGTTAGCGAGGGTTTGGCTTTCTTTAAGGTGAGATTTCGACAGTTGAGTTTTAAACTATGGTGCTATTTTACACGAGATGTAAGTGAAGAAGATTGCTTTGAGTTTTTACAGCGTAGCTGCTTAGTTGAATCACAAATGAAAATTAAATTTTTGCCTCTTTTTTAAACTCAGGTTATTTAATTAGAACTAGTATAGTTAAAAAGCTAATCTATTTTTATGAACTTGCAATATTAGAAATTTGCTCTGTCAAAGGGTAAAAAATTCTCTGATGTTTTTTTCATTCAAGAAATGCTCGTGAGCAGTAATTTTCTTTCACAAGAGACAAAAGTGTTGCCAGTCGAAATTAATTTTTTTCACAAACAAAGCGAATAATGGTACTTCTTTTTCCTTTTAATGTATTTGTGCAAAATGTAAACAAGTAATTTTGAAACATACGCACACACAATGACAAAATAAAGGTATCTTAATAAAAAGGAAAACTGACTTAAGTGATAAAAATGCAATTATCTGAAGAAATGTTGCATAATGTACATTTCATAAAATTTATATAATAAATGTAAGTAAATTTGAAGCCTGTAGGAAGTTTACTGTAAAATAAGGACTATACCTTTTATAAAGATTTATTGATTTGGTTAAAAATTCTTCTGATCCAAGGGTAATATGGAACCAAGAACGAAATTCGCTGTGAAAAATCTTCATTATATCCTAAAGAATTAACAACAAGCAGCAAACTTAGCATCCAGCGAGGCTAAAAAATGTTGCAGCAACAAAATGTGTCATTGCAGTGAAACGCTAAGCAGTTCCATTGTAAACTAATTATTTCACTACACACATCCATGAAATGCAATAGAGCAAAAAACAGGCTCATTTCAGCAGTTGCCATTTCTATTATTGCTTTGGTTGTTAAATTACGTTGGTTTGGAAAACATTTCTTAAATTCTTTGTTCCGTAGTATAGCACTTAACTTATATATGTCCGTAGTTAAAATATTTTTGGCGCTAGGTTTTTTTTTTATTTTGTTTTAACGTACAATGGTAGCGGTTTTCAAACATGTTCAATTATTTTTGTAACGACTAATGTAAAGAATATTCGAATTACTCAACGAATAACTATGATACACTAGGTGGCCAAAAGTATCCGGACACTTTCAAAAATTCACATTTTTACATATAGCTTGAAAAATGAGTGATCAATTGTTCTTAACTTTAGTCATACAAAATATAGGCTTCACCGAACATTTCCAAGTTGAAATTAAATTACCCTTGCATTTGGGGGACGACAAGAAGGGGGGTTGAAAGTAAAACCGCTTTTTGACCATAACTCTTCGAAAATACCTCGGAATAAGCTATAAATTTCAGTAATTAATTAGCATACTATGTATAATTACTGTACAAATTTTTATGAACGTACCACTCTTACTTCCGAAGATATGAAACATTTTTTAAAAAATGGCAATTTTATTTGAAGGGTTTTTGCTCATAACACGCAGAGTTTTTGATCAAACCTTATCAAAACTTCAGGAAAAATGACAAAATACAAGAGAAAGAACATACTAAAACGGTAAATAAAAATATTAAAAATCTGATGAGATATGAACGTTAAAAGGAAATATTTTTTCACGGCGCATGGGCGAACGACAGAAATTTGTAACTACAAAAATATGGTACACTTCATCTTATAAAAAAAGTTCCAGTTGAATATCATGAAAATTGAAAAAGATATCAGCGATCTAGTGAGCTGTATTTCATTCATTCGCAGACAATACATAAAAAGTGAGGGTCTGTCCACAAAGAGCTATTTTTAAATTAAAGGTTATTGCGTCATCGTTCAAAACCAACGTTTCAGGGGGTGTCCGGATGCTTTTGGCCACATACGTATAAGGTCTTTTTGGCCGAATAGGCGAAATGTGACTTCTATGCCGAATATAAATTTTCAAACTGTATACAATTTAACATTGAAGAAAATGCTCAATTGTCACCATACTATTTGTGGAGAACCCCTTGCCATTTATGTATTGTCTGCGAATGAATGAATTGCAGCTCACTCGATCGCTGATATCTTTTTCAATTTTTACGATATTCAACTGGAACTTTTTTTATAAGATGAAGTATAAATCAGAGTACAATATTTTTGTAGTTACAAATTTCTGTCGTTCGCGCATGCGCCGTGAAAAAATATTTCCTTTTAACGTTCATATCTCATCGGATTTTTAATATTTTTATTTACCGTTTTAGTATGTTCTTTCTCTTGTATTTTGTCATTTTTCCTGAAGTTTTGATAAGGTTTGATCAAAAACTCTGAGTGTTATGAGCAAAAACCCTTCAAATAAAATTGCCATTTTTTAAAAAATGTTTCATATCTTCGGAAGTAAGAGTGGTACGTTCATAAAAATTTGTACAGTAATTATACATAGTATGCTAATTAATTACTGAAATTTATAGCTTATTCCGAGCTGTTTTCGAAGAGTTATGGTCAAAAAGCGGTTTTACTTTCAACCCCCCTTCTTGTCGTCCCCCAAATACAAGGGCAATTCAATTTCAACTTGGAAATGTTCGGTGAAGCCTATATTTTGTATGACTAAAGTTAAAGAACAATTGATCACTTATTTTTCGAGCTATATGTAAAAATGTGAGTTTTCGAAAGTGTCCGGATACTTTTGGCCACCTAGTGTATTATCAAACAAAATAAAAATTAATAAACTATCTCTGTGGCTATAGTTTATGCATAACTACCCTGACTTTTTCCGAGCAACTTAAGTTAAAAAACTTCAGCATATAGAGTTAGACTGTATAAGATTAAAATTTCTCTTTTAAGGCCTAAAACTGAAGATGTTAAATGTTCACAGACAGACCCACAGACACATATTTTCTTTACTTCCATATACCTACTTTTTTTCTTTTAGCTTTATTATTAAAATGTTGCTGCAGTCTAATTCTTACGATGCAGTGCATCTTCTGTCACTGTATTGACTCCTTTTTTTTTTTCCATTTTACAGAAAAGTATGCTAAAAAATAGTTTCATAATTCTTTTTTAAATATGAAGTACAGTCGAACTCGCTTATAACGAGCACGAAGGGATCGTAACATGATGCTCGTTAAATCCGAGTGCTTGTAATAAACGGGTCCTTACCGCCGGCATGCAACCAGAAGGGGTGGGGGCTTGGGAGGTGAAATAATTGTGTTTACTTATAATTCAATTGATACTTACTTTAATTACATCAATTAATTTAATTAAATGCTGTTCTTTATTTAATGATTTCTCTTTAACCTGTTAACTGGGTATGACGAAATATTTCGTCATACATAAAAGCCTACAGCAATGGGCATGACGAAATTTTTCGTCATGGAAATTAATCGTAGTATATTGAACGCATGACGTTCTACGTTGTTCTTATCTATTAAATCTTAGAGTGATTATATATATGTCATCATATTATCGATGCATCATGAATTTTCATGTTCTTGTAATCTGTAACTTGAGTGCTATTAACGGGAAAAGGGGCGCTGCATGATCTATACTTCGAGCTGCCACAATTTGGATTCATTTTAGTCTGCATTTCAGTATCTTACATGTTAGTAATAACTTTCTGATTTGAATATTCTTATTGTGAATTTCAGTGTTTTATATATTTTTATTAGTAATAAATTTATAACTTAAGTACTTTTTGGTTACTATTTGAGGTGTGATATTACTTACTGAGGTGTGATTTATTATTTGAGGTGTGATATTACTTATCGCTGCGAAAAAAAAAGTCCCCATTGTGAAACGAATTGAGCAATAGCTAATTCCCCGGTTAACAGGTTAAACAATCAGCCCCACCTGTTATACCGGATTTGCGAACTCTTCCTATTGACACTGGTAGGCTGGGGGAATTTTTCATACAAAAGTATTGAACCGCAGGGGGAAAAAATGATGATGAGACAGGAATAAGACTAGAAAGATGAGAAAAAAAGACTGCGGGACAGAAAAAAATTGCTCGTTAAAACCGGGTCTTGCTCGTTAAAAGCGAATTCTGTTCCATAGACTTAACATTGATCCAACCAAATATTATCGTTTCCCTCGTTATATCCGAGTTCTCGTTATATCCGAGCTCGTAATAAACGAGTTCGACTGTAAGTCTTTATATCTCACACATATAAAAAGTCACACATTTTACAAATTTTCTAAGTAGCTAAAAACATTTACTAATTTTATTTACTTTATGAATTGAAACTAAATATTATAAAGTACTTTTTCGTTTACACTTGAGCTCATCGAACTTTTAAGAAGATTTGAAAAAAAAAAAGTTTCTCTTCGTGACGAAAGTCATCTCGTGTATCTCTATCATAATGTCTTGCGTGACTAATCTCATTACGAACTGAAATACGATCCTGAAAACTGGATTGTAACTCAAAGGGGAAAACGTTACTATGAATAAATTCTGAGTTTTAATATTTCATGTCCATGTAGTAAAAAATCAAAACTTCAAATTTGGTTTGGTAAAGAACCAAACTGCAATAAACTTTTTTAACCATGCTAGTTGAACTGTTGCTCTAATGTGCAGTTATGTTCTTTCTAAAAGCTCTGAAAACCTGGCTAAAAACAGACATCTTAAAGCATCATACAGATGAATGAGAAATAATCGAGTTCGCTTACTTCCTATTTTAGATTGATGACTTCTAAAAAAAAAAAAAAAACTGCAGTCTCTAGACGGAATGCATAAGCTGGCTTTGTATTGTATGTGTTTCTACCTTTGACCTGGCTTAGGTGCGGTAACTTACTGCTCAAGCATAAATTAGTTGGAAAGCTTCTGGTTTGTGAAAATTTGCTTGTGGTTGACCCATTAATACCTGACATTTTTTTTCCAAAGATATTTTGTATACTGGTTACACGGCTACAGAACACACTTTACAATGGTTATGTGCTGCAATATGTTAATGATAAATCTAAACAATAGCAAAGTAATAATTGAACACTATTATTTGGTTAAAATATTCATTTTTGGTTAATTCAGACACTGTTTGGACCATCCCTAAAAAAGGACGCTGGGCATTAAGGGGTTACAGTACCTTTCTAACAAATTTCTTTAATTTAAGTGAAAAAGTTAATTCTTTGAAATATTTGTTTCTGCACTTGTTTAACAATCAATAATTTATTTTCAAACATTAAAAATTTTGAAAACTTTTTTTGAAAATTTGAAAAATGTAAGAAAATTTCAATTTTTTAAAAATTCTAAGGCTTTTTTGTTTCTGCACTAATTTCAAAATTTCTTTTTGTGAAATGATCAGAAGGATTACCTCAACAAATCTGTGCATTCATTTTCCTATATTTAGATTAGAAAATATTTTGTGACCATTTATGTAAAAAATTCTTAGAAAATTTTGTTCTTCAAAGTTTAACTAACTCTAAAAATTTTTGTAATTACTAAAACGCTTAATCAATGCACTGTTTTGTTAAATATATTATCCTGAGTGCAAAAAATATTGCTTTAAAGTTATATCTTTTCTAGAAAAAATTCCTTAGCATTTCCAGTAACATAGAAACACTAAAATCTGATCACCGAGAAAAAGCACTTTAAAGTTTGACTTTTCCATTAGAACACATAGCATGCATGCCCTAAAGTCGCTCATAACTTTTTAAATAATTTAGCTAGAACAATGCTATTTTTTCTGAGTGTTTTAAATAACTTTTACTTTTGAAATAAGCAATAAAAATTTTTTTGGTCTTTTGGTCATTTTTGAGGTACTGTAACCCCTTAATGGGTTAAATGAACACGCACCATCGTTCTTTCAGCATCATTGTTGTCTTCTCTTATCCTATTTTCTCCATAAGCTTCACTCATTTAATGATGAATTTCACAAAAATTTGCAACTTTCGATAAACTCAGAACTTGACAACGGCTCTTATTTTGCAAGTGATTTCACATGTTAACGTATTAAAACAAATTGATTAAGCGTTCTTGCATTGAAGGCTGTAATTATTTATAACGGACTGCGGGCATCTATCCTCCGTGATTATCGCCTCTATACACTGGAAAAAGTATTGGACAAAGAATCCTCCGGGAGATAGATTTTTGATCTTTTTCCTACCCCTTCTTTCAACACTCTGTTGGCAAATAAAACCATGAATCAATTCTATAATGAACATGGCCTCTCCCATGATTACTTTTTCAGGCATAAGTTACTCCCTTCTCCAAACTGCATCTGTGGTGATTTTGGAGATTTAAAACACTACCTACTCTTTTGCCCACACACCAGAGCCCACCACTTCCCCTATAGTAATCAAAACATGAGAGACAACTGGAAAATCCTCTCCCGTTTTGACCTTAAAGCTCACAGATGCATGTTAAACCTATTAAACTTTTCTGAAGCCGACAGGACCCTGCTCTTCCCCGACCTAAGCTAAAAATTCACTCTTATTCACTCTTTCTTTTGTTATGCATGACATCTTTTGATTAAATTTCTCTCACCTACCCTTTTATACAATCTTCCGTCCAACACGTGATCTTAGCCCATAATATTTTTGCGCATACATTTTCATTCACTTAGTGAATTTGCCTTTTTTTCTGTTTGTTTCGTATTATCATCTTTTCATATATCTGTGTTTTGTAAGTCCTTTGTCTTGCTGTTTTTGTACTGTACCCTGTTATTTGTCTTTTACTAGTTTTATTGTATATTATGTTTTGGTGTCTTGAATAAATTTGGACACCGACTCCGACTGCCGCCTTACGAAAAGACCCTGGCAGTCATTCTACGGCAGTCGGTAGGTGCACACACGAACTGCAGGCAGTGAGATATGCGGGAGTGTTCGCAAAAGTTTTCTTTTTTTGGAAGAGGGATTTCGGTTATAACGGTAGTGATAGCTGATGCTATTTTTCTCTTTAAAGCTCGCTGTACTGTAATAATACATGAACACACGATTTCATTTTGGAAAAAAATATCTTTTTACTTTATTTCATATCAACTCATTGACTCTTATGGTATAAATTCAAATAGTTGACACTCTGGATTGTTTTTCATTAGTAAGTTTGATTAGTAATTGTTTGGTGGGAAATATAAAGTAACTAATACGCAGCATACCGGTTTATACCTTGATATAATTGCGTTCATTCTGTCGGATTCACACAATATTGTCTATATAAATATGGGCTGTTTAACAGCTTTGGCTGTGATAAGCTGATATCCCTCTTATTGTCATCAGAGCCATCGTCACTGTTTAGAAATACTATATTAATGTGAACAATGTTTTTGATTTTGAACTATTGGCTCTCATGTTACATCTCTGCACCATATGAGTGATTGTTTATCATTATTGCAATATAATTCGTTCGAGTAATTATTTAGAATTGCATCATGAATATAGTTAACAACCCATTGTTACGGTGCAGTTAGTTGTATTACTAGTAATGAAAATAGTTAATGTAACGTGAATGTCACTATCACTATTTAAATATTAAACTTCTCTTTTTTTGCAAAGCGCAATTCTCTATTGCAAATGTTTGAAAAAACTTGTTTGTAGGAATACCTAACGAATGTAAAACCATTATGATCTACAATTAAATTGGTAGCTAAAATGTACGTAATTAAGTTTTTCAACTCTTTTACGTAATGAATCCCCCCCCCCCCGTCACACACACGAAGCTACAAATTACTATATATAGGTTTTACAAGAAATAGAACAATAAAAAAAAAAATAGTAGTTCTGGATTATACTATTTCTGTCAATTTAATAGCAATATCGATACAATAGAGTAAACATCCTTAAGAGTAAACTCTAAAAAAGAGCAAAGTTAAAATTATTAATGAGGGAAAAAAAACTACCCAAAGAATAAAATAATGAATTTCATAAATAATTGCAGCATAAAACATTAAAAGATAAAATAATCAAATTATTAAATAAAGAAGTGTTTTATGATTATGCACTGAAGGGAGAAACTTGTGTGTTAGCAATACAGTCATGGTAAAAATCTGTAAAACTTGGGAGAGACTCTTTCTTCCGTCTGGGTTAATTTTATCTTTAAATATGTAGTAGGTCAATGAAATTTATTTTATTGCTATAGAGGGGAAAAATCACTTACTGGTGTCCAATTTGTTACCCGATTGTATTTCTTCTTAAGCATTTATCTTGCCCGATGAAGTGTACAAAGATGTTTTTCTTGAGTCTTTCCTATTTCATTGATTTTCTTTATTTTTCTGTGAGTCTGAGTAGTACTTGAGCTCGTCTTTTTTTTTAAACACACAGACAGACAATAAAAATAATTAAAGAGATGCAATCCTTTAGTATGTTTCAAGTAAAAAATTGGCTGTGTTTAAATCTAGCATTTATCGATAACAAATAAGAGTTTAGAACACTTACTTGAATTCTGGCATTTTTTTCTAATGACACGGTATTTTTTAATGTTATTTTTTAAAATTATTTATTTACAGATAAAAAAAACTCACCATTGACCCACAGAAAACACGAGGCTAATAGAGGTAAGTAAAATATGCACAAAAAGCAATCAAAACCTTAACAAAAGAGGGTAAAAAATGCTAAAGCAGACAAAAAAAAAAAAAAAAATAAAAAACTCAAACATAGAAGAAAACTCCGAAAAACAAAAATACTTTCAGTGTTGTTCACGTTTATCTAAAAGAACAGGCCAGCAATAGAAAACTAGTTAATCTAAACATAAAAGTAATATTGGCACTATTACCTATTATGTATTTTTCAGCTTTGAAGAATATGCTCTACGGTAGGTACGTGTAATAAGGCCTATCTACAGGCTATATGAAATGAAACATAAACTATGAATTCGAGCCGACAAATTATAATATTAGCTAAACATACAGATCATATACGAAAAACATTTGCCAAAAAATGTCTTTTCTCTTTATTATGACTTAGTAGAATAATAAGACCTATTATTTTAAGACCTAATAAGCCACTCATAAAGAATCATAAAAAGATTTTAACATTGATAATTTGGATTAATCATAATATATGTGCATTGATCATGTTTAAACTGCTCCAAATGACAACAAATTTCTTTGTTTGACAGCAGAAAAGGCACTAAAAGTTATATTTGTCGTCGGATATCAAACCAACACATTCCTCTTGCCAGATTTATGCGGAAAACTTCTAAAAGCTCTGTTTGGAGTACTATCAATTATTTTTTCTTATGATGTCGATGTGGAGGGCCTTGATGTTATAGACCTGAGGGGAGGTACGCAGTTACGAAGTTTTTCATCGATTGTGTCACCTATCGTAACTAGAATTTCTGTTAAAAAAAGACGGATCAAAAATTGTTTCTGGAATAGTTTGGATTTAATGGATATAAACGAGTGGCTTTAAAATCGCTTGTGATGTTATTATGGGTTATGCATTTAAGCCAGACACTTGAAAAAATAACATACTCGTTTTGGTGGCATAGCTATGCAAGCACTAAAATAAAAAATAAGCACATTTTTAAAAAGTCGTAAGTACTTTTCCATAACATGGTATAAAAAATAAAGTAGATATGAAGCAAAATAAAGGAACATAATAAAACCTACGGTCAAATTTAGTAAGCCTCAATACTCGCTCACATTTTGTATAAAAAAATACAAAAAAAAAAATGCAAACATTGTTTCATAATGTATAAATCAGACATAAAATATCGATACAAGCTTTAAAAGCAGAAATTTTGTAGCTCAAAACCAGACACAAAAGTGTAATATTACAAAAATTGCTTACGATTCCATTTGCCTGTTAGTTGTTATTCGCGATGAACAACCGCTCCGCGAAAATTAATCACGACCCACTGGTAGCAATAACCGAGTGACGAGTCGTAACCAGTTTTAACTATTATCTATAAGTAATAGCTAAATAAGATCTCACCCTTGAGCGGCAATGACCATTTTATATTGTATTTTTGTTAATTAGGCCTTATTAGCCGGCAGGCCTTGACACTCATCTCCATCACGCAAGGGCGGATCCAGAAAGTTTTCAAGGGAGGGACGATTGATCTTTGTTACTTTTTACCATCCATACTGGTTTACAAATATTGATCGCAAAAGTTTCGGACTTCAATTTCGAAATACTTCCGGGGGAGAGCCTCAAAACTCCTTCCTCAACTTCATTAAAACTCGTATGAAATTGCATTTTTAGACCTTCAATGTCGAAAAACTGCAATTTCATAGGGGGCGATCGCTCCCATCGCCCCTCCCTTGCATCCGCCCCTGCTATCACGCTTCAGCACCAAGTGCACTGTTTACAAAATTGAAACGAAACAAATAAATAATGAAACCTTCACGTCCAGTTAAAACTCGATTGCACCAACCATCGGTAAAACACTTTTTTTTTTGTACTTCGGGGGATAAAATACATTCGAGAGAGGAATTTTGTCAACATTTCGAGGCAAGAAAATCCGTATTCCAGTGAGCCAGTTTTTCTCCTCAGCAATATACTTCCAGTCAGATACCCGGATGGATGTTAAACAAATAACTAAACGAGATGCTCTTTACTCGTTACACGGTGCTTTTTTGATTTTTTTACGCAGTTTGCCTCCTCTATAATTTCTCAAATTTAATTGCTAAACACATAAAAAGGGCTAATCTTCTAACAAAAATAAATATGGGATCTCTATAGTCTTATTTACTTATTTTGATGTGTAAACAACCTGAATTCCGCCGATAGTGGAACAGTTTACATAAATTTGCAAAGATATAGGGTATCCGAGCTCCCTAGGAGTCATGTACCTAAGAATTTAAAGGAAGTGAATACTAAGCACGTTTTTCTCAATTTGAAAAATATGTTTTAATATTTCCGATTTTGAACTGTCTCATTTTCTGAAAAAGTTTGCTCCAACCCTGTGATAGTATTGCTGTTGTTGTTTCTAATCTCCTATCTGGTTCGACGAAGTCAGACCAGATTAACGAATCCGTTGACATTGATGAAATCAAAACCAAAAGTGGAGTAGCATGGATATCCTCCCAGTTCAAACCCAAACAGTCCAAGATATGTTGAGGTGAAGCCTGGTCGTGGTGGCACTTAGGACAGAGAGGATATGTCTTACTGCCCTCAGAAAATTTAAGGCCTTTTATGTGACCACTGGCAAGTCAGGATAGACAAGTGTTGACTGTGATAGTGTGATGTACATTAGTGTAGTTCAATTTGCAAGGCCAAAAAATTTACAATTTCGATGACTTTGATAGCGTACAGAGCTTCAATTGCGTAAAAAATCCCCCAACCATTGGCACATTTTTTTTTTTTTTTTAAATAAGAAAGTTTTTTTTTTCAATGTTTATTACTTTTCTTGGGAAAATCATAACAAAATAGTTGTAAAGTGACAATATAAAATCCATAAGTAAGATTAGCTTACCATGTGATATATCATGCAATTTTGAACCGTGCGATCTTTTCTGTTGGCTTGGTGACGGATTTTTTGTGATACTCAACTACGTATAATGAACAAAAATTGTTTTGTTGTTTATTTGCTACACCTTTTTATCAGAGTAATTGGTATTTTACAACATATTGCAGAGCACATCTTAGACTGAAATGCAAGTATAATTTTCAAACGGATATAAACTAAACATGTTCATTGTGTACTTTGGTAGAAAAATTGCCACTGTTTTGAAATTCGGAAAAGCTATTAATGTCGTTTTCCATAAAAACAGGCAAAGACTAATATAAAAGCAATTACCATAAAAGTACTTTAAAAAAGTGTCACTAATATATGACTATTTTCAAGAGAAAACCCAAAAATATGGTTAGGATTTAATTGATTTGAACTTAAATAGTTCGACTGCGTTCGTTCCATTAACAACTCGTGGGAAATATTTGCTGTCAGAACGTAAATAAATAATTCATCACGAATATCTTGGGAAATTTTCAATCGACATTCAAGCGGTAAAACTCATTACTTTTTCTATCACGCTTCCATTAAGTTTTTCTCGTTAATCGAGTCACACACACTTCAGATTACCATAAAGTACTCCTACAGTTTTCCATTTTTTATTCGCCCTTTTTTTGTAAAAACACATCTAGGAATGTAAACAAAACTGAAAGCAAAAAATCTTCGGAGGGTGTGGAGTGGTGAAAAAATGAATTTAATATACGAAATTATAATGTACTCTTCATTTTTTGTCTGCTAAGACAGGGGAGCTCTCGTTAAACTTATCAAGTCGAATTTAAAAGAAAAAAAAAGAAGGCATATTCTAAACTATTCATGTATTTTTTAATAGTTGATAGAATATCCTTTAGAGAAAATTTAAAATGAAAGTATCTGAAAACTGATAAAAAAAAATTACCTCTTAAATTAATCCCTGATCATTCCGTCTGAATCAATTACCTTTTTCAACAGAACACAAAAAGGTGCGACTTCTTTCTTAAAGTAGTTTCTTTTCAGTTATTCTATGAGTCATGAATAAATGCAACAATTGCTCTTCATAGAAAACAATAGTCAATAACAAAAATTAGTTTCCAAATATTATTTTGGAGCTGAAATTGCATTCTAATAACATACGCCAATTTATACACGCCGACAATTGTACCCCCATGACATCTCTCGTAACCCATAACTAAAACCAGATGCGATTTACCAGTTGAGTGAAACCTTGAAAGCAGCTCAGTTCTTTGGAGAAGATGCCGAGAAATCCCCGATTCAGCCCTTTCAAAGCTGAGAGAATTTATTTCATAGTGTAAATTAGTGGCACTTACACCGTGCCTGATTCTACGTGCACTAGTCACCTTTAGCGCACACAGGAAAAATTCTACGCACTAGCGAACACATATTAGCAAAAGGTACTTGAGAGTTTACATACAAACAAATAATAGTGAATATAAATACAAATTTATAGATTATGTAGTGCATTATTAAATGTATTTTAACACTTTCAATATTTACTTTCCCTATAAGTGAAGAGAATTGCATGATAACTTGTTCCATAACTTCTTTTAGGTAAAGGAATGTTTAGGTCTACATTTTCCAATTAAAACCTATTTTGCTGGGGTATTTAGGGGATTAACAACAAATTGTCTAATACGTCTATGTATTTGTTTGAGTGTAATACCTGTATTCACGACAGTCAACCATTCGATTTTTTTTTTTTTTTTTCAAATTCGATTCCTTGCGATATTTATGAATGATAAGATGTTACCAACGTTTATGAAAACTCGAAAACGCACAAAATACTTGATATTTGAAAAGAACAAACGAAGCATTTTTGATCGAAAATGAACATCAAATAAATTAACTCTTACGTTGCCTGTTCGAAATATTGTAACTTTTCTAGAGACGTATGAATGGGAATTGACCGAGAAATTCCTGCTACATATCGTGGAAAGAAAGAGAGATATCGGCAATCTATACCCTATTTCACGAGAACTGTCCAAGCGGAAAACTGAGTGTTTTCTGCTTGGCTTCTGGATGATTGCAAACAGAACTTTCTTAAATGGCTTTTTCGGGGAGCACAAACTCCTTTACCTTTGCAATCTCCTTATAAATGGTATTGAGAATAAATATTTAAAAGATAAACATGTATAAAAAGATTGGACTTTCTTTTTGTGTAAATTTTATGTATCTAAAGCGCTTTAGTTAAAGTAAAATCGACTTAA